>JAHBCN010012487.1:0-26513 GCA_019359885.1 Listronotus oregonensis
CATTATTCCTGATGCTATTTTCCCAAGGGAAAAAAGTTGCTTTCCCCACCCAGAAAATCTAAATTTTAAAAGTAAATCCTCCGTTTGTATTTTTTTCGTAAAATAAAAATCAACTTTTTATCGCAGATTACAAAATGATTTTCAAAGTGTTTCCCTTAAGGCCCAAATAACATCTAATATATTTTGGTGTGGGTCCCATCTCTAACATTTTAAACAAAAAAATTAAATACTGCTACGCCAGTGCATGAGAAAAACCCCAAAACTAAGAATTAAATAATAATTAAAATTAAAATTATACTTTAAATATTTTAAAAGTTTTGAGATTGTTTTTATGATTTATTACTAATATTATTATTAATAAGTATAATGAACTAACTTTAATTTTAATTATTCAAGTTCGGAAGTGTTAATCGACTGGTGGAAGCAATAAGAAACTCGAAAAAATAACTTTGTAATATTTAAAATAACTAGTAAACAACTACAGTAGGTTCGCAATAAATCAAAAACATCAAATCACGGAATTACATTAAAAGAGAGTTGATTACTTTAAAAGGTTTCCATAGCACGCAGGTCTTGTCGCTATAGGTACAACAGCCTACTGGTTTAACACTTCAAATTTTACATAATTAATTTTCTGACTTTATTATATTGTAATAATATGTTTTTTAACATTAAATTGTCGTGTTTCCCACCCAGAAAACAATAGTGTAATATACACCGGAAAAATATCAAATTTAGGCTCTCAGTTTTTGGTCTCCCCGCTTCGCGTCGGGAGACCAATACAACATCGAGCAAAAATCAAAAATTTTTTGCCCTTTATAATAAATAACCATTTAATAACAGGTATGGCGAATTTATCATAATTAATTTTACTTTTTTTGTTATAAGGCTTGTAAGACTGACTCGGAAGGAAAAGTTGTTGAGGAAAACACACAGTGTATCGCATGTCCGCGAGTAGCGACGAGGAACGCAAAATGGATCCAGAGATTAACCCAAAGCATAAGTCATAATCCATTTTATGATATGTTGGCTAGTCGGAAACGGAACGCTCAGTTATACGAAGAACTAGTCGTCTGTGTTAAAGGGATTTTAACACAAAATTACGTTTGTACCTGGAAACTTAATTTGTCTGAATATTTATTTGCAGAACTAAAAACCAAAGGAAGTAGGTTTATTTCATACCATAAAGATTGTGTACGACAAAAGTTAGAAAAGTGAGATCAGATGGTGCTGGGTAACGGCTTTAGTGCCGTCGTAATAGATAATGTTTTTTATTGAGGACTATTAAATCAAAAACTCTAGATTTAAAATAAAGCACTTAGTGGCGCCTTTTTGATGCATTTAGAGCCGATTTTCCTATGTTATATCGATCTGTGATTTTAACTCCCGGTTAAAACTTTAGTTTAGTTATTGTGTCAATCATTAAATGATTTTGTTTATTACTATTATAGATGACTCACCTATAATTATTTTTGTAGGGTGTTGTGATAGGAACCCCACAAAAAAAAACAGAAGCAGTGAGAATCTTTTTGAGTGTTGTTTTTCAACAAAATCATGACCTGACGTTAAATTGTAATGAAATCTACAGGGAGCGCAAAAAATGAACGTCGCCGTCGGGAACAAAATAATTCAATATTATTAAAGAAAGTTTGATACAAGGCTCAGTCCAAAAAACGAACACGTTCACGCATTTAGGGAAAGAAAGGTGTGGGGGATAGAAAGGGAACCAATAGAGTCAGCACATTAAATGGACGGACAGAATTTTTTATAACAAATTTAACCCTTGCGATTAGTTTGCAAATAAAAAAATATCAAGCTGCTTTTAATTTTATATATTTGGGATATTTTAAATAATGTTGGATTAAACCAAAACCCAATTAGCATTGCCGCTGTAGAGGATAAATAAGTATTTTGATCAAAATTATATTGTTAAAGGTATTTCTATCCCTTTGATACCACTTCGCGTGAATTTGTATTGCATTCTAACAGAAAAAGGACCTTTATAGCATATATACATTTTTAAGTTTGATGTTTACAACATCTTTTAAAAATTATCCATTGGAGGCCAATTGAACGCTGGTTTTTTTAAGCTATATTTGTTAGTTTTGTCCAAATATACAAATAAAAAATCTAAAAAACGCGAATAAACATACTCCTTATGCTGAAAAAATCTTTAATTTGTAAAATTCCTTAAAAATGTATCTATTTAATATACAATACTGAATTGTTAATATTTAAAGTATTTACATACCTGAAATGAGCCATTTTACTAGGTTAAATTTAAATACAGAAAGTAAGTCACTTTAAAACACTAAAATAATAAGGCAATTGTTAAGAATTGCGGCTCCACCTAATTTTGGCCATAAAAAATAGAAAAATGTAGATATTGACATTTTCTTTTCTTCATTCGGTGTTAATTTTGGGTATTTTTCAAGTTTTTCTTCAATAAAATGCATCCATATAAATTAGCAACTTATAGTAATTTGTTTCATATTCTACGTGTAAAAACAAATAATTAAAAAAAAAATCAAAAATATCAATTTTGGATTTTTAAATAAAATTTTAATCGAAAAATTGACATTTTTATTATTATTTTTTTATTTTCTATTTTTGATCAACTTTAAAAATAAAAATATTGGACAACTCAAAAAAAACTTAATTTGTAAATTTTGCACATTTTTAAAAAATTATAAAAAATGGAAAAACATTTTTTTTTCAGAAATGTTTTTTTTTTATTTTTCCATTTTCCATAAACAAAAAAAAATAGAAGTTTTTAAGAAACAAAAAATGTTTTATAAAAATTTCAAGGAGAAACAAATAAACAATAAATTTTTAAGCCTTTTAAATTGAATTTACTCTGAGAAAATCAAATTACCGAACATTTTTTCAGTTATATTCTTTAATGCGCCGAAAAGTAGAACATTTTAAAAAAAAGTTGTCAATAACTTAATTTTTCGATTTTTTATGGCCAAAAATAAGTGGGGTCGCGATTCTAAACTATTACCTGAAAATTAATTGAACTCTGGTAACAACAAAATATAGAAGCACCAGAAAACAAACTGTTAATCAAGATGACGCAAGAGCCACAAACCGATCCACCTGTGTATCGTTTGCATAGTGCTGACTCGACGAGTATACAAAGTTAATAAAACTCGTTACGCCGTCCCTTTGCATCTCATCCAAAAACAAAAATTTATAGCACACACTCATTTTTTATACAAAATTTTCCATGATTTTTGCGCGGGTTCATTCAATGACGTTTGTCCCTTGCTTGTGTCAGATGTTTTTTGGGTTATTTTCTCAGTTCTGTATTTTTCCGCTAATATTAAACTATACAAACAAGGAAAGGTTTCCTCCTATTTCTACGCCGCTGAAATATGTTATTCTACGTCGAAATCTAAGAGACACGTATATTTTTTACTAGAGAAAAACATTTTTAAGGGGAGAAAACAACCCCCAAAGCATCCCCTTAGAGGGTCAATTGTAGGTTTCACATTCTTGTAGTCGATACTTTTGCAAACGGCCAAATGGGTCATAATCTACATGAAAAATGATGCAAAAATATCGACTACAAGTATGTGAAACTTACAATTGTCCCTCTAAGGGGGTGAACTTTGGGGGTTGATTTCACCCCCTAATAAATGTTTTCCGCCGATAAAAAAATACTTGTCTCTTAGATTTCGACGTAGAAATCGGAGGCGGACAGCAAAATATTTAAACCAAACACCGAAAAGAAATGGGGTTGTTTTTACTGTTGAGCTTTTAAAAACAGCAAATAGTTTAAAAAATTTAAAAAAAATACCTTTGTTTTTATATTTCCTGTCCTTCTTGGAGATTTTGTTTTAAATTTTTGTAATAATTCGTTTACACTTAGGATACTCATCTTCCAAGTGTGGCATAACTTTTGATGCACCCAACTTTTAAATCGTAAATATGTTCTATATTGTTCCTAGGATACTTGCCAAGATGCAACCGCTTCTCTAAAAACAATCGAGATATTTAGATATTTATAATTTGCATCAAGGTTGCCGTGATGCGCTTTCATGGGAAAGCCCTATTCTAAATGATTTTTAAAGATATATTAAATTCTATGCATTTTTATCTTTGGACAGTCCACGAAGGCTGAGGCGTAAGTACTAATGTCCGTGGGTGTCTTAAGTTTATACCAATACCCTCTAAAAGCATCGAAAAGGCGCCACCCCTGTACCATCTGACATACCTATTTAAAGCTCTTATAAACATTAAAGAGATTTTTTTTTTAAGTATAAACATGGATTGTAAATTAAGAAAAAGCATTTTTTTCATTACGTATCAAAAAAACGAATAATCCGTGAAAATGGCTGGTTTACAAATTTTTTTATATGATATGTTATTAACATAAATTTTAAATTTTTTTTTATTATTGGTTATTTTAGTTACATAATTTGAAATTTTAAAAAAAAAGGCTAAATAAATTTAAAAAAAGAAAAAAGGGGACAAATACAAAAAATAAATTGAAAAATTTTTTAAAAATAAAGTATGCAAATGTTCCAAATAAAAATGGTTTTACAGGAAACTAAAACTGTAAAGTGGACTAAATTTTGGGAATCAGGAGTTTTTTTCAAACTGAAAAATTATTTTATAATTTTATATTTAAGTTAAATTGTAGGAAAATATAAATTGTTATTTTATTTTTCCTACTCAACAGTTTTTAAACTTCCATTATTTAAATTCAACTTTTTTATTTTCACAATTATCTTTTTATTTAAAAAAAACAACTGACTCGAAAATGGTCTTTATTTAAAATTATATAGTTAACGATTGTTGTGAAATATCTTTTTGTTTCTAATATTATTTTGTTTACTTAGAATATGTAGACAGCACCAACATGCTAATTAAGCCCCATTTCTGATCCCAACCATTTATAAATCAACTCAATATAAACAAAACAGCTTTTTCCCCATTAAAAACGCATTATAAAAAAATGTTCGCAGTTCTGGTTTATGTAATTTTAAAATATAATTTTCTGAGGTTTTTGAACAATTCAATTGATAATATTTAGTCTTATAGTTATCTTTTTTTATTTTAAAAAAACGAAATACCAATACCGTCAAGTCTTTATATATTTTGTAATAAAAGCAATCCTTTTACAACATATTAAAAATTATTATTGAATTGAGGCTAAAAAATATTGCCCTGTTTATTTCCTCCAGACATCTGTTTGTTGCCAAAAAAATTTTTGCCATTTCTGAAATGGCGTTTCCCCAACTTTAAATTTTGGGTTTTTATTCAAAAAGGGTTTATGGTTTTCGTTTATATAAGTTATTTTATTTTTATTTTAAATAAAATAATTTCAGAGGAAACCATTTTTTTTTAAATTTTTTTAAACAAAATTTGGTCTGTTTTTTACCTTACCAAAAAAACTTTCTGGGGGAATTAAAATCTCAGAGCAATCTAAAATGTAATTAAAATGCGCTTTGTGCTTTTTTTGTTTATTGCATTTTGCAATAAGATAATAAATTTTCAATTTCTCACCAATCCTGCCTTGTGGATTTGGGGTAAAATTTAGACATTTTCCTGCGAAAAACTTAAAAATTATGAATGGTCACAAAATGAATGGAAAAAAATAAAAAAACTTTTATGGATTTTCTGTTGTTAGAATGTTTAGTTCTTAAATGAATTTTTTAAGTGTTAATAAATGTCGGTTTATACTATAAAATTGATATTTTTTATGGGAAATAATTAGTACATGTTCATTGAAAGCAAAACATTTTGTTTACAATTACATTCCATATCACTTATTAAAAAATAGATATTTTAAATAGTTTGATTGTTAATTACATGTAACACTTTTGATTTATATATTTCTCAATTCTGTAACTGGTTTCATAACACTAATCCTTTAACAATAATTAACTTTATAAAAATTAAGTTTTTTTTTATTTTGTATTACCTAGTATTTTAAATTTTTAAATTTCTTACAAATATAAAAATTACATCTGTAAGTGTGGTTACATATTCTATATCCCAGAAAAGCCAAAAAACTGATATGAGGCGTATCATCTTTAAAAATTAGAATAAATAAATCAGCAATTTTTGACAGTCATTTTTTTAATAAAAATTATCTAGAAAATGTAAACCATTTTTATCTATCAATTTTAGTTTAAGTATTGTCCCCAAAACCCTGAATAAAAGTGTATATATAAATCAAAATATTTTGTGTATTTTTTTTTTAAAAATTTCTACTCAGTAACAAATTTCTTTTGGTTTAAAATCCCTTTTAAGAAAAGTGTAAACACGCTGTTAAAATATCGTCCAGTTTTTTTTAAGTTTATTTGTAAATGCAACGAATTTTTAAATAAAATTGTATAAAATTTAGTTTTTTTTGGAATTTTAGAATCCCCACTTTTTTGGGATGTAAAACCGACAGTATTAATCCCAACGACACGCCACTGCGTTTCGCGATCTAAATGATGCCTCTCCATCATTGGGTTGGAAAAAAAAATAAAAATCGACATTGACATAAAAAATCAAGTGACAATAAAAAAATGTTAAATTGTATTTTGTGGAAAAAGCATATTTTGTTTTTTTACCCCTTTTTGGTATTCTCTAGCACCTCTTCCAATTCCACCAAATAATTAACAAAATAACAAGAAAGATTAAACATAAATTTGTTTTTGTATTTGCAGCCAACATTAACTTAAAGCTAATAATATAGGTGCCCCCTGGATTATTTTGATGTGTGTACCTATATATCCTATTGTCAATAATTTTTTACTTATTTTCAAATTTTTTAACTTGATAAAGTTTATTGTTTTTTTTTTCTTTTTTATATTTGTTTAAACTTTGTTGTGTAATGTTGACATGTAGGTGTTCGCCCATTTATTAAGGGCAACGAAGTTATAAGAGCAACATTAAGGCCCATACCTTCTCTCGGAAACTATGAGTTACGCGAGGAAAAGTTTTTCGTAAAATGTTTTTGTTGTTAAACTATCTTTAATTTTTTGATATTTTTAGGTTTGTTGCAATTTTATATACAGGGTGGTAACACAAAGTTTTTTTTTAATAAAACACCCTATATTTTGTAACATTTTCGGATAGCCCTTTTAAAGAGAAATTCAACCATATCACAGCCCTACTTCACTACAAGCCGTGAACAAGGAAATCTGGCAACTATGCCTTGAGATCTAGCGACACACGTTTAGTCATATGATTTACGTTGAATGACCTGTTTCTCTGTTGTGTTATTGTGAATAAATCAACTTTTTGAAAGAAAATATTGTTAAGATAAAGACTAAACCTGTAAAAGGTCTTACTGTGTGAAATTTGTGAGTGACCGGGACAGTTTTTTTCCGCAGACATTGCGTAAAAACAAGAATGCAAAGTGCCGGTGTTATAAAGTACTTAAAGTAAATGGCGGCAAATGAACATGACATTTTGTGGTGGTCCTTTTTAAAAAATAATTAAAATTGAAAGTGTGTTTTAATGATTCGTGTTTGGCTTTAATTTTGAAGGTATTTTTTTAGTTATTTTTAAAAACAGTAACAAATATTAGCATTGGAAATTACCGTAAGTACGTAGGTATACATTTTGGAATTTTGTCGTTCGTTTTGATTTTTGTTATTGCGTTGCATAGGTACTTGGTGCCTGCTTATTAGATACTATTTAGTTACTGTTATTTTATTATTTTCCTCCAAGTCCTTGTTGTGTGCCTGGCAAATCCAATTATAAAACTTCTCTTGATGCAGGAGAACCAGCTGTATCTGTTTTCACCTTTCCAAAGGACGAAAACCTTAAAGCCCATTGGCTTAGGAATATTCCTAGACAGTCATGGTCACCCTCAAAATATTCTGTGGTTTGCGCTAAGCATTTTGTAGAAAGTGACATTATTAGAGAGGATGATTATCGCTTGCCAGATGGGTCAATGCAAAGGTACCTACCAAAACTAGACTAAAGTTAACTGCAGTGCCTAGTATTTTTCCAAATTTACCATATTACTTCTCAAAAACAGTCCCTGTTTCCCGAAAAGTCCTGCTGAAAGCTTGGCATAAACTTGAAAATAATAATGGTCGCCTTACAAACGACACCTATTCTGCACTTTGCCATAGTACCTCTGTTTTATTAGAAATAATTGACTATTCATTTTCAAAATTTGATTTGTCGTATATTTTACCAGGTAAATTTACTACTGAAAAGTTAGAAAAAAGATTTGGTAAATACAGACTTCTCGGAGGTTGTAATTACAATGTTAGCTTTGATGATATTTTAAATGCTGAGAAAAAAATTAGACTCAAACATATATTTAGAAGCGCTGCTGATGGTAATTTCTCTTTAGCTGAGATTAAAAAACAGGGAGACAGCTGTATCCAGGAAAATGATCTTGATTGGACAATACCTCAAAATAATTACACTGAAAAATTTTTGTTTTTACTTGAAACTGAATACCTAAATGAATATGAAATTGACAAATCGGTACAAATTTATATAGCCGGTTATGCTGCCCACAAAATTGTAAAAAAATATAATAATTGTAACATCTGTGTTTCTTTTCTTGTTGAAAGTAAGGGAAACCTAATTGACGACGAATACTTTGATAAAGGTTCCTACAGAAATTGTTAAAGACGTTCTGTTCCATATGTGCGCGATTTTTGAGAAAATTATTAATGACCCTGATACTGAGAGTGACTTCTAAAAATGGAAAATCAAAAAGCTATCCTGTGTGATCTAACAATTTAAGCACTAGACAACATGAAGGCTTTAATGATTTATGCTCGAATGTATTTGTGGTAACGAGAACAAAAATATGTTCATTATGATGTGCTCTATATTTTCAAACATTCTTTTAAATAATTATGTTAAAAAAAGAAATAACAAAAATGCCACAGAAAAATCGGAAAAGGCTGAGTCAAAAAACAAAAAAGAAACTAGACACATTTAATAAATAAATAAACAAAACTAAAACTAAGTACAATTACTAACTAAATGTTAAATTACACTTGTTTCCTTTTACAACAGCATCATGTTCTTATGCCTTGACCTATGCACATAAATTAATTTGTTTTAGAGTTTAAATATTATATAAATATATTTATTTTTTCAATTATTATACTGATTTAATTATTTTAATGGAAATATCAATACTATTTACGCGATCTTTGAATTGAGCCTTAAATGAATTTAAAAATACGCGCCTCGATACCCGGATTACGCTCATCGCGCTCGAGGGAAACCGATCTGAATCTCTTGCCGGTTGCGGCGTTGCCAAGTGGTTGTTCACGGCTTGTAGTGAAGTAGGGCTGTGACCATATATATATGACTATGGGTCTGTCATGCACCGTTTTGAACCTATTAAAGCTTATCTTCAGAATGGATGCTATTATGTAAAAGCTATAAAAGAATGCGTATTCTTTTTTATACGATATTACTTTTAATCATTCAATATTCTTATTTAAAATTCTGTAAAAAACTATACTGTTGCCAAGGTTGACAAGCTGTTACTTTTCACATTTTTAATAAATGAAGCACCCTATATATTATTATATTTTAGAATAGCAAATATAATTGCAATTTCAATGATATCACATAGTATAGGCCCTTGACTTGCCGTTTTGGCTTAACTGACAGATTCAAAAATTGTTTATAGGATTTAAATGATTAAGATATAAAACTATGAATTAGCTCCTTATCAACCTGTTTAAAACCCTATTAATAATTTGCAAAATATGGCAACATTAGGAAAGCTTGATATTTTGTTTTAATATAACTTCTTGCCAAGAATTTTCCGGGAAGGGCGGTTGGCGGAGCTTTATTAACTGATTTTAATCCTCGAGTATCAAGGAAAGACTGACGCCACTTAATAGGGCCTATTTATAAGACTAGGCGCTGCGAGCAAAGATTTCTATAGCCTGTCGTGAAATGGATGCGCACAGCGGGAAGCGTGAGAACTGACAGAACCTGGTTATGCGCAAAACCAGTAGCAGATCATCAATTTGTCCCTTGCATCAAATTAAAATACATTTTAAAATTTTTGGGGGCTTCGAGTCTGACATCCAGATTTTCCACCGACGAAGTCCTGGAAACCTTTATCTGGTAAGGGGAGTACTGGCAAATTAGACCTTAGGGGATAGAGCCAATAACAAATAAAGAAAAAAAAGAAACTTCTTAACAACATCCTAAAACGGTTTTGACCACGTTGATAAGAAGCGAATTTACAGTGTCATATCTTAATAATTTATATCTTATAACCAATTTTTGAATCTGGGGGTTAATCATAGATGTTACATAATTGCATCCATTTTGCATCACAGACCCATAGTTATACATATCGTTGAGTTTGTCTTAAAAAGGGCTATTCAAAAATGTCATAAAATATAAGGTGTTTTATTAAAAACAATCAGCTTTATGTCACCACCCTGTATATAGAAACACAACACACCTGAAAATTAAAAATGCCTTTACAACAAACAGGTTTTACATACTTTTTGCGTATGATACAACTGTAGTATTGCAGGATAATGATTTTTATATCATCTGAGAAAGAAGGATACATAGATGAGGGTTGCTAATTGGTTCACAGCAAACCAGCGAAGCTTAAATGAGGAAAAAACAAAGCATATATTTTTTACATTGAAGCATATATGGCATATAAACACGCTTGACTCGGTCCGTTTTCTGGGACTCCACATCGATCCCAAATTAAGTTGGAACTCACATATTAAGTACCTATCTAAAAAACTGGCTTCCTGTGTGTATGCATTCCGAAATGTATCACAAACAATTTTCTTAAATGTTGTCCTAACAGCATATTCAGGGCCTAATTAACCCTTAGGCTAATTAGGCTGCAGCCTAGGGCGCGAGGGTCAGGGGGGCGCGCTGAAATCGTGTCTTTGCATGCACTAATCTAGCATCATTGAATCTGCCCTACATTTTTTAACTAGACCAAGACAAAACACTAAAACTAAATGCGCTGTGAACTGAAAAAGCTTGGGAGTCCAGTATTTAAACAATAAATGTTGAAATTTTAAAAAGCGCGCGTAAAACAAACACTGACTTGTCACTCGAATCGGTCGGTGGTCGAGCGAGAGAACTGGCAACAACGCAGCTCGCCGCGCACAATGAAACACATCAACGACGCGCGGGGACTCCCCGGCGGTTAATAGTTAGTATACTTTGCAAAGCTTCATTCATTTGTCTTATCTTCGTTACTTGTCGTTTGTCCGTCATATCACGCTCCCGTATATTCGTTTTTGGTGATTGATATTTATTGTTTTTTCCTTAGTGTTTCCGTGCTTTTTTTAAGATTATGAGTGGTAATAAGAGTAGTTCGATAATAAAAAAGCCATGTGAAGCAGAATACAGAAAAAAAGCAAAAGAAAAGAAAATTGAAAACATTTTAAAACATACTCGTAAACTAAAAAACATTTTTTACGAACTCTGCAGAAAGCAACGAAACGGTGACGAATGTTGCACTATCGCCAGCGATTTCTTGCCCTGGTCCCTCTACCGCAGACTCTTCTTACGTTTCTCCGTCCAACACTAGCCCTACAGTAGCGACGACGCCGACGACGCTGCACTGTGGCAAGTAAACGATGAATTTCGAGATTATATTGTTAAAAAAGGACTGCAATAAAACAAAGAATTAGGTTTTTCCAGATCAGAAAGGCAGTATAAAAATTAAAAATTTTGGTTCTTGAAAATTATATGAAGGAGCATCCATATTCACTAAAAGTGGATTTAATGACTGGAAAAATTCTAACCTAATAACTGATCCTGACAAGTCTCTGGATCATTGTAAATGTTTGGGACAGGGGGTAGAGGAAAACTGAGTGCAGCGCATTCTCTCTAACTTGTGGGATCGGCTGCCGCTGAAAGTAGCGACAAGTCAGCTGTTTTTTTTTACACTGGAACAACAAGTATACAATTTTTTTTCTGGATCTACAAGCAATCGTTTTTTTATCCAAATTGGATGAAAAAACGACGGTACTAAAAAATCAATCAAAAACTCAATGGAGTGCGCGAGCAGATGCAAGCAATGCCTTATACAGTTCATACAAACAAGTTCTGGAATCATTAAACTCTATTTGCGAAGATGAAACTCAAAGTAAAGAGACCAAAATAGAAGCAAAATCAAAATGATATATTGCATGCTTATCTTGATACGTTGCGTGACGAAAAAGAGAACTATATGCCACTAATTTAGAAGAAACCTTTGCAGAAGAATGCGTCCGTTTGGCGGAGTTTTTAAAATCTGACACAAAGGACGAGCATTCTATATTTGCCAGAACCCAAAAGGGTTTGTTGCAGTTAATAAAAAGTTTTAATATTTCATGAATGTTTTCGAATGTGGAGATAATATTAAGAATTTTTTTGACAATGAGTGTTACCAACTGCAGCGGCGAAAGGTCTTTTGCAGCACTTAAAAGAGTAAAAAATTACTTGCGCTCCACACTCCACCAGCAAAAACTAGCGGCGTTCTCGCTAATGTATATAGAAAGTGATTTTTACAAACTATTAAATTTTAAAAAATTTGGAAAGATTTGCAAAAGCTAATGCACGAAAAAAGACTTTTGTATAAACTAATAATAACTACTTAATTACAATAATTTTAAAATAAATTATTAATCAGTTGCAAAAAGGTTTCACTTGTATGATGTCTCTTGTTTTTTTTAAGATAACAACAGAAGTGTAAATATTAGAAAAAATACTTAAAGTTAAAGCAACCTCAAACACTAGATGACAATACAAGTCATGCGGCCAAACTTGAAATGGTCACTTGTCATGATTTCGGTCGTATAATGCGTGAGGTGCTTAGCCTTTATGTACGGTCAGCTGAAAAAATGGTTTGCTACCCTAAGTTTGAATGTCGTGCAGATTAAAGGACAACGCTTGGAGATTGATCTGAAAACTTTTATAGGTAGTATGAACCATGTTAAAATTTTCACACTAGTAAACAAAGTCAAAACTAATATACTTTTTAGGCCGACCGTAACACACCTGGCGGGGGCGCATCCTCATAATTAGCCTAGGGCGGTCAGAACTCCTAATCAGTCGCTGAGCATATTACTCATGTTTTGAATCAAAGGCTACATATGCATTGCTTGCTTGGGGCCATGCTCCAAATAGTAAGTGTATGTTTAGTTTACAACGAAGAGCTATACTTGTCATAAAAGGAGTAGACTACAGGACTGATTGCAAGCCACTTTTTATGGAATTAAATATACTTACTTTCCCTTGCTTATATATTTAAGATTGTTTACTTTACACAAAAGACAATAACACAAACTACACAACACATGAAGGCACGCATTCCCATCTAACGAGAAATAGGCAAAATATAAATTTCAAATATCACAGAATAAATAAAATTAGGACAGGCATATCATACTATGGTCCTAAATTATTTAATTTCTTGCCACTTTCTATAACTCAGCTACCCTACAAAAAATTTAAATTTGTAGTAAAAAATATTTACTTTCGAAATGTTTATATTCACTAGAGAAATATTACAAAAACAATTTTAATGACATGATTGCCTAATAAAATTTTATTGGTCCATGTATAATCTCCTTTTGTTTTTGACTGCAGTTTTAAGTTGTAATTTCTAAATAATTTACTATGTATTGTTAAATAACATATTTGCAAATTGTACTCAAACCTTTGGACGTGTATAAGCCTGATTGGGTGTCTAACATTAATAAACTTTTTGTCTATAAAACATTTTTTCTCATATAACTTATAGTTTCCGAGAAAAGGTATAGGCCCTTAATAAACGGGACACCCTGTAGTTATTTAATATCTAGGCTTAAATAAATTTATTGTTAAATATATTTTTTTTATTCATCAATATTATTTGGCGATGCCTTATGGGCCCTAGTAATAGGTAATTTCCCGACCCCAAAAAAACGCTCTAGCACGCGCCTGGTTGTGACGTATCGCGCAGATCTATAACAGTTTCATACATTTTGTTCCGTTAGAGATACACTTAAACGGCCCAACTATAGAGGAAAACCATCATATATTTTTGGAAGAAATAAAACATTTGTATATCATTCGCAAAAATAGTGTATTATTTTTTTCTAATAAATATAAAAAAGAAACAATATAAATATTAATTAAAAATCCATGTTACATAAAATATCATCCAACCCATCATTTAATGGATCATCTTCATCATCATTTGCTATTGCATCGCCTGGATCAATTTTCTTTTCCGGACTTTTGATAAACGACCTTATGTCCAATGTACCACAATCAGTTATATCAGAAGTATTCGAAAGAAAATTTTGTTCTACATTTGGACAAGAGGTTTGATCTGTGACAATATCTGTTAACATCTCCTTACATAATCCCATTTCACCCAAAATATTTTGTTTTTCTTGAAGTAAAGGCCATATAGAATCATCAGCAGTGCCGTCTGCTAAGAGGTATTGAATAATTACAGGCTTTTCTTGACCTATTCTGTGTGCTCTAGCTTCTGCTTGACTAAGTATCTATAAAAACAATACGAATAATATTACTTATTTATTTAAAATAATGGAAAATAAGAAAGACATGCATTAGAAACTCGATGACGTTTTTAGTGTAAACAAACTTTATTAGAAAAACTTTATGATAAAGCCTTTGTAAAACCTAAAGCGTTCTATTTTTCTTCTACCGGTTGTTTTACTATACTTGGCAAAATACTATAAATAGAAAGTAATAGTGGTAAACCTGGCGGACAAATAAGGTAACACATTGGTTATCGATGGCTTAGTATGAAAACCTCGTATGGCACAAAATATACATTTTACAGGAGACACAAAAAACTGATTTACTGCACCATTTTGTCTAGAAAGATGTTAATTTTTTTTACATGTTTTGGATTTAAACTAACACCCACAAAATGTTTTGAAGTGAGAAAACACACTATGAACAATTCAAAAATGCAGCAAATCTTTCCTGGATATACAAGGTCTTCACACTAAATCCACTAAATCTTGGGAGCAGCTGATATGGTGGTTCCTGTTGTTGTATGTAGAAAGCAGCACTGCGCAGATGGAATTTTTGAAACAGCTTTTATATATAATATACGGAATTTTGTATCCAAAACCACCAAAATGTTATTAAAAAAAAATTAAAATACGAGGTTTTCACACTAAGCCATCTTTATACGACTGTATTGCCCCTTAAAAGTATGATAATACCATAAACCAAAAACACAGAACGTTTCTTTAAAAGAAGGCTCTAGAATTACTTATACAGAAAGTCGATATTACAGCCAGGTCATTCTAAAGGATGTTTTATAAAGTTGTATAAAACACATATTTTATTTTTTGCTTCAATATAATATCCGGTAGTGCAATGTGGTTTATTGTTCTGTTATTAAAATTAGCCATTAACAATTTAAAAGAATATACCTATAATTATTTGTACAAGTTGCTATTTAACAGTGTTTGCCAAAAAGTACATGAGCAATGCAAATACCCTTAAATAACTTTTATTTGTTATGAAAAATGGTACATAAAAATTAATCTTGAGGATGCGGGGTAAAATTTAAAATGAAAATTATAAATAGCATTAAAAAATTAACAGAATTAGATTTTACAGTGTTTTGTCACATTTAAGTTCTACCGCATAAGGTAATAGTCTAAGATCTGACTGCTTAGATCATGATAGTAGAATAAATTGCATCAAGGTTGCTTGGCTAGGTGATCCAGGAGCATCGCTCACCTTATTTTTTTCTGCACTTTTCAAGATGGAAAAATACAACTTAGGGATATCATATAATGTCAAATTTGACGTTTTTAACAAGTCACGTGACTTTCGGAGACTTCCAGTTTCACCGGAAACGGCCCCAACTTTCAATTTTCTAATGAGACACCCTGTATACTTTTACATTTTTGGATTTCTCAAAACATTCTGCATCCAACATTCCCCAATATGTCAAACTTTGTTTAATATTTTGTTTAATCAAAAATGTAATAATATATAGGCTGTTTCATTTGAAAATTGAAAGCGCAGGTATCGAAAGTCACGTCACTTGTCAAAATACTTCAAGTTTGACGTTATATGATATTATAGAGTTTCATTTTTCTATCTTGTAAAGTACCAAAAAAGAGGGTGAGCCATGCTCCTGGATCACCTGGTATATTTAATTAATGTAAAGTGTATTTATTCATATTTAAATCAAGAAAAAACCAGTCATAAAATTTCTGGTAGCTGACGCCTCATTATTTACATAAATAAACTTTTATTACCGCCGGTAGTACGTTCGAAAATTTTTGTCCAGGTTAAAATAATTCTTACTGATTTATTCCAAATACTAAAAAATCTATAAACACAAATCTTCTCGTACTGATAACTATTTAACAAAATAATTTGGTGCGAAAAATTGCTTTGTTTTAGAAAAATGCCTATATTCAGGTAATTTTTCGATTTATTCATTGAATATAAAAAATGTTTCTTTAACATTCCCAGGAAAGCACGGCCAAAAAAAGGTTTTATGGATTGTTTTCTTATGATATTTTATTTGTTTTTTTGCTACCGTCCTAATTGCGAGATTTATGAGTGTTTTTTTTTTGGTTTAAATATGAATAAATACACATTACTCGCGGCTAAATTTAACCGGGCAACTCTGATGCAATCGATTCTACTTTCATGTATTATTTATAAATATTAGGTTTTATCAAAAAAAAAAACATGCCTGCAGATTTATCCCTATAGAGTTTTTCGTATTTTTTAATATTTATGACATCCTACGAAAACTTGTATAAAGCCTAAATACTAGGTACGATAGGTGCCAGATTTTTAGATATTTAAACCATTTTTCCCCCAGTTCCGTTAACGTCCAAGTACCGAAACATGCAGATATTTCATTTCATGGCACTTCACACAACTCTACCTCTGTTTGCCAGGAATTGATTTTTCTTTATAATTCAAAAACAATTAGTAGTAATTTTTTTCAAATTTTTAACACACTACTGGAACCCCTTGAGTTTTTTGGTGAATCCCAAATCGTTGCTCTTGACATATCCAAAGCTTTCAATCAGGTCTGGCATGACGGGCTTCTTAACAAACTTCCTTCTTACGGTCTTCCACCTAAGCTTTGCTCTTGGCTCTCCAGTTTCCTTTCTAATCGACGTATTTCAGTTACTGTAGATGGACATTCTTTCAGCTTCTACCAAATTAATGCTGGGGTGCCCCAGGGCTCAGTGCTGGCAGCCACGCTGTTCCTTCTACACATTAACGATCTTCTCTCTTCCACAATCAATTCCATTCATAGTTTTGCTGACGATAGTACCCTCCACTCTAGTATCCAATTTCTGAAGCCACCATGTAATTCTGATTTGGAAAACAAGCGCAGGTCAATGCAGATATGTCTTTCACATGACCTCAAACTTATCTTGAATTGGGGCGCAAAAAATCTTGTTCAGTTTAATGTCTCGAAAACACAGTCATGTTCGATGTCGCGGAAAAAGTCTTGCTCATCCGTTACATATAAGCAGCCAAGTTCTGCAGAACAAAGAGTCGTTTAATTTTCTCAGCGTTACTTTTGAGAATAACCTTAACTGGCACAAGCACATTACATCCATAGCCTCGGCAGCTTCAAAAAAGCTTGGATTCCTCTTTCGAGCCAGAAAGTACTTCTCTTCTTCCAATCTGTATACTCTGTATGTATCCCAAATCAGATCCTCTTTAGAATATTGTTCTCATGTCTGGGGAATGGCGTCCCCTACAGCACTTCACATTCTGGACTCAATTCAAAGAAGAGCCGTTCGTCTTATTAATGATCCCACGCTTACAGAAAGGCTTCCTCTTCTTGCCCACCGTCCAGCTGTAGGGGATCTGTCGCTCTTCTATAGGTATTTTCACGGCTTCTGCTCAGAGGAGTTGGACATTATAATACCTTCTCTGGCAGCTCCCGACAGAGCAACACGTAGGGCAACTTTTATGCATCCTTTTACATTTCAGTTAGAGAGGCCCCGAACTTCTCGCTTTCTTCGTTCCTTTATCCCTAGAGTGTCAAGTCTATGGAATCTGCTGCCCGCAGAGTTTTCCTTCTCCTCCCAATCTTCTAATATTTAAGTCCCGTGTAAACAAACTCTCTCTCACCACACTTAAGACACCCACGGTACGTTAGTACTTAGGCATTTGTCTTCGTGGACTGTTCCAAGATAAAAAAAAACATACACTTTAAAAGTTTTTTTTCGAGATATATGTATTTGCTGTATTTTACATATTTATACAATTCTAATGAAGTTATTTTAGCCATAGTTAGGGCGTTTCTTAAATATTGGCCCTAATTATCTAGGTTTGCTTTATCACAATTTAACGTTATTTAAAGTACTAGAAAAGAATACAAAAATAGAGCAAAAAATTTCACGTGTCTTGCGTAATTAGATCTTTGAACCTTATGCATATAACCATAACGCCTTAACCGGCACGAATAAAAGCGAAGTTGTCAATGACATGTAGGTATCATAGGGACTAACAAAATGGCAAGTGCATATGAGGAGTGAAAGTACATAGTTTTTAAAAGTATCCAATAATAAACTTCCAGTTGGGTTTCTAAACCAAAGATTGACACTTAATTGTACGTTAGTATACGCCCCTGTTTCAGTATTAATAACACTTTACTTACACTAGGATTCCAATGTAATTCAGCAAAAATTACGAGTTGTGCAGCAGTCAAAGTAATACCAGCATTTGCAGCTGTTATCGACAAAAGCCCACATCTGCAATTTTCATCCATTTGGAACTTATCGACAAAATATTTTCTTTGATCACCAGTAGTAGAGCCATCGATTCTGATATATTTACAATTATTTTTCTTGAGAATTTCTTCTATGGCATTCAACATAATAAGATGATGGGCAAATACGAGAAATTTTGTCTTTTTTTCTAGTACTTGGCAAATGTAGGAACTAAAAAAAAATAACCCAAAATGTTTTTTGTTTCTATATTTGCTTGTATAAATTTTAAATACTGGCCAATTACATTTGAAAAACACATAACAAGAAAGGGGCTTTAGTTTTACCTTAAATTTAACATCAAAACTAATGTTTTCTTAGTCTTAAAAGTGATTTTTAATGTAACGCAATTAGCATGTACAAAGATCAAGGCGTTAGGCTATTTTTTTTTAATTTTTGAACAGTCACATGGCCTTAAAGTCTAAGCACCCACAAACCTTAGATGTCTTACGTTCCGCAGTCTAGATACTCAAGGGATAAATGAACAAGACAAGTGGGAAGTTCGGAGCCTCTCCGGATGGACTGTAAAGTGATCCATGAGAGTGACACTCCGTGTGGTTCTATTGGGGCAGCAAGAAAAGAACCTAAATTGGCTAACTCATCAGAACACCACTCGTAAAAATGCCCATAAAAGAGCGACAGATCTCCTACGGCGCGTCGGTAAGCAAGAGAAGGAATTTTTTATAAGAGTAACTCCTATAAAGTTAAATTAACCTTTGTTCTGCAGAACCTGACCACTTATAAGTAAAGGATAGGTATTAGCAGACTTTTCTCGCGACAGCTAACACGATTCTGTTATTAAGGTAATAAAATCTACAATTTTTTTGGTTCCTCAATCCAGTATTAATTAAAGGTCCTATAAAAAAATATCTACATTATCCCGCACTCGTTTGTCCAATCAGGCTTAAAGACTGACTTAAGAAACTAAATATTAGAGTAAAGGGTACTATTTTCAGCAAAACTATGAATGAGATTGAAAGTGGATGAAAGAAGATATTTAATGTGAAGAAGAAACATAGTTGGTGCCAGTACTGTACCCCGGGTTCAGTACTGACACCAAAAGTAATTTGGTCAAAGATAGAAGGGTGGCCATCTACAATAAATGATACGAGTCAATTTGAAAGGCAGCTGGAAAGCCAAGAACAATGATTAGATGGAAGACTGGTAAGTATGCAGTTTGTTTAGGGGCACATTTTGCCAGACCTGGCCAAAAGGCTTTATAAACCATATATTTTTGGTTGTTAATGCGGAAGGCATATATTTGCTGAAAACTCTTTAGAAAAATGTATGTAACAAAAAATGAAATATTAGAAAGGTCGGGGTTGTTTGTAAAATAAACAAAATATGAAAAAAAAAATCGAAACTCGCATTTTTAAAAGATGGGATTGGTTAATAATCGCAAGTTGCTTTACGCTTGTTGTGAAATGACCATAAACAAAAAAAAGTACTTTTGATTTCTCTAAAGACTTCCTAATTTAAACAGAAACAAACTTGCTATCATAAATCATCATGACAAATTTTATTTAAACTCGGTTTTATATTTTTTGCAGAATAATTTTACAAAACAGCTTTGTTTGAAAAAATAGACAAATTGGCAAATTAGGTAAAGTCCAGAAAATTCGACTTAGACAATTTCAATGAACAATTTTACTGAGACACCAATACTTTGTAACCAATCAAAATGGGTTTGTCTGACAGGTCAAGTAATAAAACTTTGTGGGGTAGTACCAGTAATAATATGGTTTTAAAGTACTCAAAAAGACGCTCAATTAAATGTTTCGAAAATGTCAGTCGGTCGATTGTATGCCAAGATACAAACTGTCAAAGTTGACAGTCGTATACAGCGAATCTATAAACAGTAGCAAATATTAAATCTTTGCACATGATTTATATGAAATAAATATCTTATTTTTACCTAAACTTTACTAATAAAATAGTTCCCGAGCAAAAAATATATTTATTTTCATTGGATTGTAATATTACAGTGCAAACCCCAAGGTAACTTCCAGCCTGACATGCGAAGCGAAGGCCAAAAAGACCTGGAAGTTATGGGAAAACGCAACAGGGTAACTATCCTGTGGGTACCAGGACATTCAGGAATAAAAGGCAACGAAAAAGCGGATGAGCTAGCGAAACAGGGATCATTCACACCATACTTTAGACCAGAACCTGTCCTTGGAGTGACCAAAAGCGCAGCTCAAGGGCAAACCATGCAACGGATCCGAAACAAACACGAGGAATACTGGGGGAGCATCAGTATAATAAGACATGGAAAAGACTTCACAAGGGGCCCATCCAAAAGAACGAAGGAAGAACTGCTCAGACATAGTAGAAAAAGACTTCGCATAATAATAGGGCTGCTAAAAGGACACGATGACCTAAGAGGACACCTACACAAGGTCGGTTCATACAATGGGAACCCAAGTTGCAGAATGTGCGACGAGAGGGAAGAAACACCCTACCATATCATGTGCGAATGTGAAGCGTTCAATCACAAAACCGGCATTATTTGGGCAACCGAAAATGAGCCCACAGGAATATATCAACCAACCAGTCTCGGGGTAATACAGGCTTGTAGAAAGAACAAGACTAATGGGAAGATTGGTATAAAAGATAATGGAAGATTAGGCACAAAAAGCCCAGGAGGCAGCGCTGCCTCCGGTAGTAAATCAAGACGGCTCTTAGGGAAGAAGAACAAAAAGAAGAATATTACTGTGCAAAAATTAACAAACTGATTTTAATGAAATTTGGCATGATGTTTCATCATAGCATGACGTTTTTCTCAGGTCAAATATGCAGTCCTCAGTACGATTTTTTGGCATTGGAAAAATTACTTACAAAGTTTTAACCGATTAAAGCAGAAGGAATGCTTTTTTTACTTTTTTTCTGTTTATTTAACAAATGTTTCGGACCTTTCTGAGAGGGAGTATATCTTGATCCTTGTTATATATCGTTTTCTGAAGAATTTCCTGCCAAAACATGCTAGACAAAGTTTGGTCTGTTGAGTTAGGAGCAACAATCTCGGATTTGCCAAAAAACTTACCGGACTTGTTTCAGTTATGTAAAACAAACGAAAATTCTGCTATGGACCTTTTATGACGAAATCCGTTTGATCAGGTATGATTTTGTGTTTCTCACGTACTTTAAAGTTTAAAATTAAAATTTAATGAATTTTTCCATTACCTTGGAAACAAATGGGGAAGAGATATATGCTCATAATTAGAAGCGAGACTCATCCTTTCTTGGGATAGGTTGTACACATGCAGCCTTCCTGGTCTCATGAATTTATTGTTTTACTAAAAGTTTTTTTTCTGTCTCTAACATACAGGTCAATAATTTAACTAAGTCAGTTTAAATAATGTAAAAGTCTATTGGCGGTTTGCACAAAAGCTAACAACAGTTTAGAATGTTTAATAAAATGTTAGATTTTGACAGGTTACCTACTAAAACCATTGAATAACACTGACATAACGTTTTGTTAAACATCCTAAACCGTTGTTAACTTTTGTGCAACTTGCCATATAATATTATATCGGCATGTATAACAAAAAAAGTTTTACCAAATGTTATGTTGAATTTACTTACCACACAGAAGGAATTTTAATTTTGGCAGTCTCAGAAAAAAATGTCAATAAAATAGCATGTTTATCTCTTTTTTTAACGTCGGAATACTGCTTTGCTAGATTCTCAAGTATTGTCTTATTTTGATCATCCAGACTTCCTAAAACTCCATTTAATCTTATTATTTCCTGAGTTTTCTTTGGTAACGATCCCAATACATCTTCCTTAGTTCTCCGGATCATAAACTTTCTATTTAAAATTAACTCCAACTCTTGAAGATTAGATTTACCCGACGAATCTAATCCAAAATTCGTTTTTTGCAGATCGCAATATCGTTTAGCATATTCTATAAACGATCCAAAAAATTTATGATCAATAAGGGCCAGTTGTGTGTAAAGCTCGCTAGGCCGGGACAGGGCGGGAGTCCCGCTAAGTAATACTAATCTTTTGGCCTGTTTAGCTAATTTTACCGCAGCTTGGGTGATTTTTGTTTTGTAATTTTTTAAGTTGTGTGACTCATCTATAATGATGCATCCAAAACATCTCTCTAAAAGTTTGTCGGAACAACGGGACATAAGGTCATGACTAACAATTAGGATTGTTGAATTTCCTATGTAGTCCTTTCCTGATATCATATATTGAACTTTCAAAACAGAAACGGATAAATATTTATGGATTGTTTCTTCCCAGGTATTTCTAAAAAAAGAAACAAACAGTATGTTCTATATTCTTGTGACGGATTTACTTATTAGTAGGTGAGTTGGTAAACAATTTAGAGTAGATTTTTAAAGCACTCTGAAAATTTGTGTAATTGTCCTTGAAGGACCCCTAAATATAAAAGTCAAGATCTGGCTAAAGGGTAGAGGCTCCCTACCAACCATTACATTTTTAAAATTCAAGGGTTGGTAGGGGGCCGCTACCATTCAGCCAGACCTTGACTTTTATGTTTAAAAAAAATTTCAAAGTTGCCTCAAGAGCCTACTCAAAATTATTCACCAGCACTCGGACTATATTTAAAAATGATTTGGATTACTTGCCAGAAGGGACCCATACGGACTCGTGTCCGTACAGTGCCTATTGACCCCTCCAAACTCTCATATTAACCCTTAATTTTTTTTAATTTAAAGGTTGGTAGAGGGCCGCTACCCTTTAGCCAGATCTTGAGTTTTAGATTTGGAAATCCTTCAAGGGGAATTACACAAATTTTCAAAGTGCCTTAAGAACCTACTTAGAATTATTCACCAGCTCTCGCACTATATTTAAAAATATGCTTTGGATTACTTGTCAGAAGGGACCCATACAGACTCGTGTACGTACAGTGTCTATTGACCCCTCCAAACTGGCATTTAACCCTTAATTTTTTTAATTTAAAGGCTGGAAGGGGGCCGCTACTCTTCAGCCAGACCTTGACTTTTATGTTTAGGAGTCCTTCAAGGACAAGTACACAAACTTTCAAAATGCCTCAAGAATCTACTTAGAATTATTCACCAGCTCTTGGACTATATTCAAAAATATGCTTTATATTACTTGCCAGGAGGGACCCATACAGACTCGTGTACGTAGAGTGTCGATTGACCCCTCCAAACTTGCATATTAGCTAAAACAAACTTAGAAAACCTTTAAACGTTTCTATGACATGTCGGTCACTGTATTCAAAATATATACTTAAATGTAAGAAAAATTTTAAAAAATTTAAATTACTTTAATTTTGCTTTAAAGAGTTTTAGATTAATCCTTATCTGCCAGAAAACCCCCTCAAAAAGGTCCGGAACATTTATTAAACGAAACGGGAAAAAAACGAAAAAATGTTCTAGCGCTTATAACTTTGTAAGTATTGGTTCTGGAGAAAAAATGTAGAAAGAATTGGTAAGAAACGCAATTTGTATTATGTCTGTTGCAAAATAGCAATAAACACAAAAGGCTGAGAAAGAAGTTTTTTGCATGATTTTTTTGGGCTCTTTAGATGTTATTATTAGGTCAGAAATAACATCATACTATGATAAAATTATGTGTCAAATTTCGATAAAATCGGTTTAAAACTTTTTGCATTCTAATTTTGTTTCAAAAAATGGACAATTTTGCCAACTAGGTAGAGTCCAATATAACAATCGGATAATTTGGGCCCCCTGAGTAGTTGTTTAAAGTTAAAAGTATTTTTATTAAATGTTAAAAAAAATAAAAACATCTTTTTTGCCCTAAAATTATTTTATTAGTAATATTAAATAGATATAAGACAATAATTTTATATAAACTATGTGCAAAACATTTGCTTTTGTTTAAAGATTAGCCGAATGCGTCTCAACATCCGTTGACCCATTGACAATTTTGATATATCAGAAGAAGCATTTTTCGAATACTTTCAAGCCATATTTTCAGTATTTTTTTTTAAATTCCAGAAGATTTGTTTGTAACAAAAAATATATTTACAACTTTAAGGTAGTTCACTCGGGACAATCGTACACAAAATTATTGCCTTATAGTAAGTAAAGCTCGGCCCGTTCACAATTCAAAGCCTCAATCTCATATGGACATATTTTATCTTCGTCTTTTCCATGTCATCCGCGCCGATCTCGCCCATCTCTCTCTGACAAAAATTTATTGTTGAACGGACCGGGACTAGTACCAGGACGGATCGTTATATTTTTTCTTGCTTTAGTTTAATTCGTGTTCCAAATAAGATTGAATACGCTTTACCAGAATTTAGAGGTTCACAATGCTTAAAAATATTATTTTTGTAAAAGACTGTACACAACATACATGAGGTCTGTTCGTTATTCAGCTATATACCCACCTAGTCCTAAACGACACCTTCCATAAAGGCAATTACTTAAAAAAGAATAAAATAGACTACACTCTTTCTTAATAACAAACAGACCTAGTAAATTTTCAAAAATCAATATCTTTTTAACAAAACGGTCAAAAAATTTAGGTTCTTTTAAATTTTCTAATATTTTTATTTATATTGCATTAGTTTTAAAAAAATATCGTAGGAACCTTTTGCGGGATATTTCGAAATAAATGCATGGCTTTCATACATGACAGACATTAACAATGCACAATTTGATTATTAATATTTATAATAAAAAAAAATAGTTTTTTTTCAATTAGATAAAAGACACTTTTATTAACCCTATTTCAATGTCATTTAATTCTTAAGAAAAGTCGTTTTGCAAGCATGGTACAATGAATACAAGGTAGGATCACCAGCGATCCAAAATCGGTTCGCTTTGCGCAATGGCGTAGCAATGTGACTTCGTGCCAAAATTTAAATAGAAAGCCTGCAATCTTTGTGAATTTTTTGCCATTTTTAAATATTAGGCTTATTTTAAAGATATGGGCTTTTAATATAACAAATTATCTTAAACTTCAACTAGTTTTAGAGTCACAAAACTACCGAAAAGCAAAGTAAAACGCTAAACAAATTAATAAAAATACCACTTTAAACATACGGCTTCAACTCAATTTAAAACAAATTTTGGCGAGAACCGGTAACGTAGGAGAAGGTGTTATGACGGCATATTACGTCATTTCAATTGTTATGTCAAGTATCAAATTAAAATAATGGAGGATTCGCGGCTTTTCCATTGTTTTGGTGCCTATGGTGTCTTTTTTCTATGGTTTAACGACTATTTGGATTGCAAATTTTTCGATTTAATTAGTTAATTTCCTAATGAATGAATAGGTACAATTATATTTAAATCATAGAGGAAAAGATTTACTTGTTAAAATTGACTTGGAAACAGCTAATATCTTATTGAATGGAAAGGTTGGTATTTATTTTATCTTTTTACTTATTACTTGACTGTCTAAAGACCTTACATTTGGATTTAAACTCAAAAAGCGTATTAAACGATTAATAGGTAAATTGACACACGCGTGACATACGTAAACCGTTTTGTTTTTGTGAGGATATGCGGGTTAAGCACGGTTAGAATCAACGAATTCTTGAATAGAAATAAAGTAAACAAATCTTGTTTGGCATTAATATATTCAGGGGGGGCAAGGAGGGATAGCTCTTGTAAACACACTGCACCGGCAACATTGATGAAACACACTGAATAACAACACTCCGGAGATAATAACTTCTTAAATGTTTATGGTATTGCACCACAATTTACATTTTTATAAACCGATGATTCTTTATTGTTAAAAAATATTTTTAAAGCCGGAAAACTATTTTTGTTTATTATCTGAAGTGACAGACAGATATGACATTTACTTTAGATGCTTAATTTGATTGCTGTT
>JAHBCN010012488.1:0-26559 GCA_019359885.1 Listronotus oregonensis
ACTCGTTGGGCCATACTTTTGACAGGTTTTATTTTACAGAGGTAATTATTGATTTTTTTCAATACTTTGGTCATTCCGCTTTAAAAAGAGTATTTCACATTTGTTTCTATAAAATAAGCCGTTTTCGGAAAAACTAAATTTTTGTAAAACACCTTTAAGCAGGTCAAAAAAATTAGCAATTATTTATTAAAGGTAAGAATGTTAAAAAATGTAAAAGCTTTAAATCTTCTTGTCTACGCTTGATTTTCGAAATAAGCGCCCTGTACCTCTTTACATTTTCTTATTTGACGGATGTTTTCTCATTGTACTCTAAACAACATTCCTGGATCGGCTCGAATTTTGTTGCAGTAGTGTGTCAAAATATGGCCCAACAAAAATATGACCCAACGAGGGTAGTGGAAAGTCGGTTTCTAAATTCCCTGATAATGTAAAGCATCTACTATAGTATGGAGTCTTTATGGCGTCTATAACATATTAAAATTTTAATAAATTATACAAGTCGGTTCAAAAGTATCTCTTTGAGACTCTCTATCTCCGTTAGGAGGCACTTTGGGATTTTTTTTTCTATGACAAATTAGGGTTATTTATACCTTATTGCCGGGGGACGTGAAAGATCTCTCTCCCAACAGGATCATTACATTTATTAGGAGTCTGGATCTGGTGGGAGAAATATAAAAAGGTGTTAGCCACAATAGACCGATCGGTCGCGGTGGAAGGGTGTTATACCCACTCACTTTAAACCTACCTACTCACCTACCTAGGGTTATTTTAACCTTCTGTATATATATGCTTCCGAGAGTATGCCATATACTTACCCGAGACTCTGTATAAAACCTATTTTAATCCATTTTAAACACATTTTTTAAATGGTCGTATATAAACTTTTAAAGTTATAAACTTCTGGATGCATGGTCTGCCAAACTATTGACAGGGCTATAATTTATATATTCTTTTCACCTGGTTTTAATTGTCTCTACTTTCTATAGCGCTGACAGTCCTGAATTACCCGATTCAAATATTGTAAATACACCGATGGAAATTTAATTGAAAGAGATAGTTACGCTGCATCTGGCAATATTTCATTTTTCATTAAGCTTTCAAACTATAGCCGTATAGGGGAAGTTAATTAAAGTGGACATATAAAATTTTATTTACAGAATGTGCATCATTCTTTTGACCACAGCATAGCTTTTAATATTAAAAAGAAGCAAAAAGTAAATAATTAGGAATAAAGGATAGTTTATTAATATATGGTCATAAATATTAATAAAAAAATATTCATAAATCATCAGTCTACATGTCTCTTCATATTAGGTAAATTTCCTTTTCTGAATAAAATTTTTTGCCATGCACATTTCCAGTTCCAGAAATACTCCGGTCAATCTAGACATTTAAAGGTACATAAATTTACATCAAGCTGAAAGTAAGTAAAATTGTTCAAAACAGTATTAAAAATGACATATCAAAATTCCCATCGTTTCGGTACGTGGAAAAAAAATGACTTAAGGTAAAAGGTCCAAAACATGGGTTTTTCGCGATTTTTTTAACACATAAGTTTATCGTAAAATAATTTTTACTAAAAATTGTAGGTCATAAAATTATCTATAAAAATGTATTTATATTTTATCTTCTAAAAGCCACCGTTTCTAAGATATAACGATTCAAAAAGTTGTAAGCGTCATTGTTAAAAAAGTACGTCACGTATATACATATCTGTAGCTGTAAAATAAGCAAAAAAAAATCTATCGGTGATTGTAACTTACATTTAAAATATAAAATATACATAAGTATAACTATGAATCAGGAAGAATGAAGATCTAATCTTTACTATCGAAAATATAAACTACTTGCTTAGATAAGTATCGATATTCATGTTTTGTTAAAAACACTAGAAATAAAAAAGAAGGGCACTTAGCTGGTCTTCCTCCAACCTCAGTTGCTGCTCATCAACATCTTTTTCGGGTATATTACTAAGTTCAAGTGTGGCTTAGTTATCAGCTAGACCTAAAAGATTGGGGTTGAAAGTTGGTCGATAATACATTAGAACCAATTCAGAATTTACTACCACCTGCGCCTTATTTTTCCATCTCTTTTATCAATTATTCCAACCCTTGCGAATATCTGTTATTATTCAATAGTGTTTAATTAAACAGAAAAAGACCTGTAAAATCGGCCTAGTGGGAAAACCACGTTAAAAAAACGCGCTAAGTCCACTACCTCAGAGGTGACGTGGAAACGTGTGAATACAATGACGCTTAAAACTTTTTAAATCCTTATATCTCAGGAACGGTCGCTTTTAGAAAAAAATATTGTTACTTTCGTTATAGATAATTTTATAATCTACAATTTTTGTTAAAAGTAATATAACGATAAAACCTACCGTTTTAAAGAAAATTGCAAAAAACTCATTTTTTTTTCCTTTGACCTCGGGTCAATTTTTTCACGTACCGGAACGATGGGAAATTTTAAATTGTTATTTTTAATTATGTTTTAAATAATTTTACTAACTTTCAGCTTGATGTAAATTTATGTACCTTTACTCTTATTTTTTGGTCTAATTTGACCGGACTAAAAATACGGGAATAGCTATATGCAATAGATTATTTTAGAAAAGTATCGTAAGTTCACAAAATACCAAATTAAGCAGCTACTACTGGCGTACTATTTTAACAATAGATTTGTATACATGGAGTGCCAAGAGACATACATACTAACACATGAGTAAACTTTAAATTAGATCTGTACAAGATCTTTTGTAATCTCCTGAAAATCCATAATACTAGAACCACAATCATTAATCCTTAGTCAGATGACATGGTTCAAAAATTTCACTGGGCTCTTAATAGCTACTTAAAAATAAAAGTAGATAAACTACAAAGCAACTAGTAAAACCGTATACGGCAGTTTTTATTAACCTCTCGCCCTCAAATAACATATGTTCTGTGTCTGTCTTTATAATATATATATATATATATATATATATATATATATATATATATATATATATATATATATATATATATATATATATATATATATATATATATATATATATATATATATATATATATATATATATATATATATATATATATATATATATATAATTACATTACTTCACCACAAAATATTGTGTGATACGCCACTGAAGTGTATCAGCAACTCAATTTAATGCTTATAGCTATACAGTTTTTAATAAGAAAAAAATTCCTTGACAATTTTTTGAATTTAGGTTACTTTAAAAATGTAAAAGAAAGGAAAATGTTTAAAATTACCCCTTTAATATGCCCTGAGCCTTAATTAATGTGTCAAGAACTCGGAAATTTTTAATATAACTTATTACCTACTAACAGTATCCGATGTTCACAAAATTATCAAAGACCTAACTTTATAAAAAAGGTAAAACAAAAGTTAAAAAATTAACTTAAACAATCGAAGAGAAATTTACATAAATATAAAAAAGAACTTTATTCACTAAAAACCCGAAACGCCTTCTGAAGTCTATGAGGTGTAAATCTAGCTGCCTTATGTTTTTAAGGACACCCCGTATCACTCGTCACTTCTGTGACGCTCAGTATAAATTATTGACTAACTATCTTACCAATACGTTTAGATATTACCTTTTTATGCAGGTAAATCCCTACAATACCATTCACTAAATTACATCCAGCTAGCTCCTGCCCTGGTACAGTTCTTTACAATCACTTTGTTTATACCTTGCCTTTAAACTTTGCGTAGAATGTGACACAGAGAGACATATAAGGTAGCTCTACTGGCTAAGAGAAATGTAGACTTTCGTACAAACTATAGAAAGCAATTACTTTTTTTTTCTATAAACTACTTAATAGAACATTTCGGCGATTGCCCTGAATGCTAGATAATTTTTATGTTGTCGTAAAGAATAAAAAAAACCTTCCAGCCACGGGTCCTCATTTAACCGCTTAGATGACTGTACTAGTCGTAAGAAATAGAAATAAAGTTTTTAGTTACGGGTCCTACCTAAACGGCACAGATAGACGTACTCGCGGAAAAAAACGGAGAGAGATTTTCAGACAATGGTTCACTGCCAAAGCCCAAAGTCTTACCAAATTGAATCTTTTTACGCACGCTGGTCGAGCTTCCTCGATTCCTTTCCCTTCTTCGCGACTGCCTGTTTCTTTGGCGTCGTTCATAGGGCCCGAGCTCTCATTGGATGCGTCGACGCGCTTCGTCATCACGGAATTATGCAGTCATGCTGGAGCGCGGCTGTGGCGCCCGAAATTAACCCGGTCTGTTTGTTTAGTTATTTTTAGATTGGTAAAGGAATTTTATTTACACTTTAGCGGTGTTGCCACTATTATAAGAGAAATTTACTGTTTAAATTTAGATTTTATTATTTTATTAAGATTTAGAAGGAAATCTTAGCGTTGCTAGATGTGTTTCTGCAACACAACCCTTGAATTACTAAAAAGCCAACAAAAAATTATGTAAATCAACTCAGTAAACAGCTTAAAAAACACACGTAGAGTTTCGTTATTAGTTGCAAAGTGAAAGTGACAATTTGAAATTCTGTTATGACTTGAAAACTAATCATCGGGGCTTTATGGTCAGTGAAAATGTTACCAATAACAATAACCCCAATACTACTCTACCGAAGGTAATTTAAAATTAGTTTAAATTTCCATTTCGATTTAGTCCTACTACCGACATATTTCAAAGATAATTTTATTTTTCTTTACTGTTTGTTAAGGAAATGGTTTGCTTTTTTTACTTGCTTTCTAAGAAACAAGACATTTTTTAAAGAATGTTCGAGACAAGAAAAAATTGTTGGTGTGTGTATGCGCACTTGAGCGTGTAGAGTAGACTATGAACACCGTGAGTCAAAGTTGGCAAACCCTTAAGCTATGTCTATCAGATTCATACTAATAAAATACTATGACCAAATATTACAAAATCTGGTCAGGACCGATCACAGCTCTACAAAAAAAACTTAAGGTCCGAAAGACCTAACAATGGTATCTTTATGTTCCAGGATCAGTTTGACTCCATCAGGTAAAGGTCAAGGGCGTCAGGTAAATGTCAAATCTGCGAAATTAATTGCAACCAAATTTAAACAGTGTTTACTGTGATTTTGAGGTCGCTGAATACGAATCTGTGGTCAGTTTGACTACACCGGGTTATGGTCAAGAGCATTTCAAGGTCAAATGTGCAAAATTATTTAGGACGCGGAAGAGAGGTGTCCGTGACAAAGTCATGGATCCGGAAAAACAATATCAGGAGGTCAAAATACATACTTTGACCTTCTAAATACGAACAATATGATAATTAAAATACTCAAATTTAAAAAAAAATCGAATTTTGATCCGAGAGCGCACATAAACTTGCTGCGAAAACTGGCAATAAAACTGGCGTAAGAAACTATTTTTGCAAAACTGTCTGGAAAGTACCCACTTCAAGGACAGTTATCCAACAACATGTAGTTGACTTGGAAAGTGCGCTTTTTTGGGCAGGGTAGAAAAAGAACTACTTTTTATAAGAAGACTGTTCGAAAAGTAGGTACCTACTCATTGAACAGTTACCGAAAAAACAGCGCACACAGGTACTTTCTAGACTTCTCACTCAATATATTACTTCCAATTGAACTGGAATTTTTCCTTTTAGCAAAAAGTATTTCTTTTTTTCTAAACTGTATATTTTGTAGGTATCCTAAATTAAACCTTGTCTGGAATATTATTTTCATGTCACGGATATGAGGTTTTACACGACGCTTATTTACAGGTATTTACACGGCTCCTATTTCGTAAAATTAGCCTTTATTATTGATTTTTAGAGCTGTTAATAGAGTAACACAAAGTGCCACTTTCATGCATCTTTTTATAGTCCAACCTGAGAGGCCCTGTACGCCTCGCTCTGTTTTGCATAGTTCTGGTTAGATTCAAATAATAACGTATTTTTAACCAGCTTCGTATATATACAAAATAATTAATTGTGTGCTTTGAAAACGGATTTTGGAATTCTTGTTTACTGGTCTTACTCTGTCGGTTCTGACATAAAACTTAAATTTCAGCTACTTTTAAGACCCTGATATTCATCAAGACATATTGTTCAGTTTTGGCACCCATGTAATTTTGGCTATTTATGCCCCTACACAGAAATTTAGTGTTTTGGACGTTATAGACAATTTAAAGTCACCTTTTTAAAATTTGGCAATTAACTAAGCAAAAACGATTTATAAATAACAAAGTTATTATACAATTTTTATGTCAAAAATAAATTAATAAAGAAGAGCGGTTAAGTTAAAAAAATATAATAAAAGGGTGTAAGACTGCTTCATTTTTAGATTTTAGATTTTAAAATTCATTGCATCGATTCAAACAAATGTAAAGGGTTTATAGACAAAAAGGTGCGGGTAGCTGTATCCGAGAACTATAAGAGTACTTTTTAAAATGTAAGTCAGTATTCACCCTACTTTAGTCTATGTTCACAATATTTTTCCTTGTCTAAGAAATTCCGTTTCTTAATTAATGTCTATACCGTCTCTGAAGCAGGTACACTTGGCTTTTCTAACAACATTTTTCTATGATTCCGACAATTTTTCCACTAAAATCCATTCTTTTTTAGACGTTTTTGCAATGTTTCGCGCCCAAGAGGAAATTCGGTAACTTTTTTAAATTTTTGTAAAAGTTTTTTGAGTTCGTACCTCATTCCACTCTAAATAAAATATCTTGACTAATCGTCTTACGATAGACCAATCAAACCCTTCCAGATCTTTAGTCAATAATTTTATATTATGATTTTTGTCTGGCGAAGATAGTCGAGTTGATGGATTGCTTTGCATTCTATCGTGGTCCTCTTTCCTAATTCTTCTTGTAGTGATCTCCGCAATACCCGCATACATTTCAGCTCGGCCCGTGTCATTTTTAATGGCAGTTTAAAGTTGTTTCGTGCCTTCTCATCGCAAATTCTTATTATATTAGCAACTACCTCTCTAGCCCGACTATAAAGAACTTTTCTTTTTAAAAAACTCATTTAAATTAATCACAAATTACCAGTTATTATTAACCAATAGTTATCTGAAAATTAATTACAAATTGCTACAAGTGAGTTAATATGTTTTTTTTTCTTATTTTGTATGAAACATTGGCGGATTTAATTTATTTATGTTGCTGAAATGTAGACTTTTTTGTTTTACACAAAAATTCGCCACTGTTGTTAAAAGTCACTATTTTTTAGATGTGTTTAGATTTTACCATTTCATCCCATCAACTGCCTCGATTTATAGAAAATTTTTCCATCATATATCAAATGGCTCAAAATCGACGTTTTATCTAATTGTTTGTTTTTATATTGATAAAACCTAATAAGGTGGGTAAGAAATGTAATTTTCCTAATATACAAATAGTACCTAACACTTACTATATTTGCAGGATCCACTTAAACCGAATTAATAAAAGTGGTTTATTATAAGTCAGTTCAATAAAACGACTTTTATTAAACTAGTTTATGAGGGTTTAAAGAACTAAGTAGAAAACGACTTTAGATACCTCTTAAAAATTTGATATAGGAGAGTAAAAGTCATTTCGCTTTATCTTTAATTGCTTTTGCTTAGTAAATCGTAAAATGTAAAAAAAATTGATTTTTATTTTCTAACATTTTATAAACAAATAATACATTATAGGATGTTCGACCTAACATAAGTTCTTGTCAAGCTATTTCATTCTCCTAGAAATGAGTGGTATCACTTGGTACCATCAGTTTTTAAAAAGTTAAGAGAGGAAAGTGAAATCCGTTTTTCCTATTTCAAGCCGTTTTTGCTCAGTAAGCATTTATAGTGATTAAAATGTTTATTTTCCACTGTCACCATCTTGAAAAATGTTAAATATTAATAGCGTATTTTACACAATGCTTAAAATTGGCCATATAATTTTAAAATCGAAAAATATATAGGATGATTCCTTTAAAAAAAAGATTTTAAGATCGTAGCGCATTTTTAAGACACCCCCCCCCCATTTATTTAAAATTATTTTTGTAAGATGCATACCATTTACTTGTACAAAATTTGTATAAAAAGATTTTTGCTTTAGTCGATAGTTAACGAGATATCATCACTAAATGGACATCCGGTATAATAGGTATTTATAATTACGAAACACGGAAGTTTGTGTAAATAGGTATATAATTTAAACCTAATTTAATAATTATGTAGGTGTATATGATTATATTAATAATCAGTATATAACAATCAAACCCTGACACGCCGCTAATGTCCACTGAAATCCAGGTAAAAAATAATAAATCGACTCAACATCAGCCTTGCGCAAGCCATCTTTATAACAAAAGTAACCTGACCGAACGCATTTAAGCCATCGGTTTGCAGCGTTGCCAAATCAAACAACATTCCCAATAAACTGAATTAAGTTAAAGAAAAATTAATAAAAGAACTATAAAATATATTAGTTTTTATACTTAAGGGACATATAAAACACGAAGATTAGACCTATATTAAAAAAAAAGCATCAAAGTGCTTAAAACTTAAATGATAAATTAAATATATGCACAATTTGGCAACAACCTTTTGGTTTTTTGAAACAAATTTGGCATTTTTTAAATTCCTTTACCTTATCTTCCTATCGTGGTCCTACCATATTTACTCGGTCTTTTTCAGTACGCAGGCAGTGCGTTTTTTTTTATAAGTTCCTTTCGTATGCAACCTTTTTTTTAATTTTGTCTTAAGTGTTGCTAGCTGTTGTTTCATTTCGATAAAAAAATGTGTACAGTGTGATCCATGATAGGTAAACCCCAGGTTTTGACCCTTTTTTATTTTAGAATTTTTAAACGAAAAACTTATTAAATGGGATAGCTCATTGTTTTTTATGACCTAAAAGTTTTTTTCGTGGTGTCAACTACCAACGAGTAATCGCAAAGTCGTCAATTTTTTTAAATATAATGACTAGTTTCCCTCTATATTTTTTCATAGTTTGAAAATGTTTCTAATAGACTCAATAACAAGATGAGGCAGTTAAACGATTAGTTTTTAAGATATTTCGTTTCAAAAATTAAAAAACAAAAAATTTTACATGGTATAAACAGGTGAAAAATACAGGGAAATTCTGCAATCTCGTCCAATTTTGATGGCCCAAGTCTGCCAAGATAAAGCCTTGAGCATCTCGTTGATTGTTTTTAACGTAGCGTAAGACAATAGCGCGTTTTTCTTCATCTGAATAAACCATTTTGACCGATATTGACTGATAACCTGATCGTTTAATTTCTGACAACTATCAATAAGAGTATGTCAAAACAAAAATTTTCCTAGACAGATTAACAGGTAATTTATTTTTACATTTATATACACGGTGTCACTAATCGTTCTGCCTCAAGTTTTATTGAGCTTATAAAAGAAATTTTCAAACAAAAAAAGAAGGTCATAAAAAACTTTGATCTACCCCATTTAATGAATTTTTGGCTTATAAATTCTAAAACCAAAAAAAGGGCAAAAACTTGGGGGTCCATTTATAATGGATCGCACGGTATATGTATGTACTGTAGCAAAAAAATTTGACACTAAACCTACATTCAAGTCCATCTTATACAGTTCATCATCAGTTCCAAACCGCTATGTTCACACATCGTCGTTGTGGTTGGGCCCAGTAGGATCTTTTGGAACATGCGCTAGAGTTGCTGGTTATTGGCAACTCTTGTTGCCACCATATGGAAGGGGATCCGAAGCTAAGATGAACACAAGGCTTTAACTCAAAGTGTTAGCATACCGTGCTAATGAGTGAATGACATCCTGTGCCTTAAACAGGTGTCCCCAACGGTGCCTCTGAGATACAGGGCGACCTCTCAGAGTATCTAGCCTAACTGCGGTAATGCGGGGCTCTGCCGTGGTGGACTATTACTTCCCTAGCTCCAAACAGAAAGCGGACAGAACCGCTTTCATAGGAAAAAAATGACAAGGGTGCCCTGACCGAAACGGATAAATCCGTTTCGAGAGGTGACACTCAAGGTCACAAGCAGACAAAGGTGCGCCGACCGAAACGGGTGAATCCGTTTCGTAAGGTGCCCCTGAAGTCACCGGCGCCAGTTTCACGGGAAAGGGCTAATCCATCCCAAACAAACAGATGCTCAGGGTTCCCTGAATCCAAACAGAAGGCGGACAGAACCGCCTTTATAGGAAAAAGGGTTCCCTGCCTTTAAACAGAAAGCGGATAGGACCGTTTTCATAGGATAAGGCCGGAGATGCGGCCTCAGAAAGAGCATCTGGTTCCTGTAACAAGGACCTGGTAGCTACCCACGTCACTAGACCGTGGGCATGATGGATCTAACCGTCTGCTCGTTATACTCTCCAGGAGGCAGGGACACAAGAACAAGTAATTTTACGATAAAATCTACCGTTTTAAAGAAAATTGCAAAAAACCTCATTTGTTTTTCTTTGATCTCGGGTCAATTTTTTTCCACGTACCGGAACGATGGGAAATTTTAAATTGTTATTTTTAATTATGTTTTAAATAATTTTACTAACTTTCAGCTTGATGTAAATTTATGTACCTTTACTCTTATTTTTTGGTCTAATTTGACCGGACTAAAAATACGGGAATAGCTATATGCAATAGATTATTTTAGAAAAGTATCCTAAGTTCACAAAATACCAAATTAAGCAGCTACTACTGGCGTACTATTTTATCAATAGATTTGTATATATGGAGTGCCAAGAGACATACATACTAACACAGGAGTAAACTTTAAATTAGATCTGTATAAGATCTTTTGTAATCTTCTGAAAATCCATAATAATAGAACCACAATCATTAATCCTTAGTCAGATGACATGGTTCAAAAATTTTACTGGGCTCTTAATAGCTACTTAAAAATAAAAGTAGATAAACTACAAAGCAACAAGTAAAACCGTATACGGCAGTTTTATTAACCTCTCGCCCTCAAATAACATATATTCTGTGTCTGTCTTTATTATATATATATATATATATATATATATATATATATATATATATATATATATATATATATATATATATATATATATATATATATATATAACATTACTTCACCACAAAATATTGTGTGATACGCCACTGGGGTGTATCAGCAACTCAATTTAATGCTTATAGCTATACAGTTTTTAATAAGAAAAAAAAATTCCTTGACAATTTTTTTGAATTTAGGTTACCTTAAAAATGTAAAAGAAAGGAAAATGTTTAAAATTACCCCTTTAATATGCACTGAGCCTTAATTAATGTGTCAAGAACTCGGAAATTTTTAATATAACTTATTACCTACTAACAGTATCGGATGTTCACAAAATTATCAAAGACCTAACTTTATAAAAAAGGTAAAACAAAAGTTAAAAAATTTACTTAAACAATCGAAGAGAAATTTACATAAATATAACAAAGAACTTTATTCACTAAAAACCCGAAACGCCTTCCGAAGTCTATGAGGTGTAAATCTAGCTGCCTTATGTTTTTTAGGACACCCCGTATCACTCGTCACTTCTGTGACGCTCAGTATAAATTATTGACTAACTATCTTACCAATACGTTTAGATATTTCCTTCTTATGCAGGTAAATCCCTACAATACCATTCACTAAATTACATCCATAAGTACTACTCCAGCTAGCTTCTGCCCTGGTACAGTTCTTTACAATCACTTTATTTATACCTTGCATTTAAACTTTGCGTAGAATGTGACACAGAGAGACATTTTAGGTAGCTCTACTGGCTAAGAGAAATGTACACTTTCGTACAAACTATAGAAAACAATTACTTTTTTTTCTATAAACTACTTAATAGAACATTTCGGCGATTGCCCTGAATGCTAGATAATTTTTATGTTGTCGTAAAGAATAAAAAAAACCTTCCAGCCACGGGTCCTCTTTTAACCACTTAGATGACTGTACTAGTCGTAAGAAATAGAAATAAAGTTTTTAGTTACGGGTCCTACCTAAACGGCACAGATAGACGTACTCGCGAAAAAAACGGAGAGAGATTTTCAGACAATGGTTCACTGCCAAAGCCCAAAGTCTTACCAAATTGAATCTTTTTACGCACGCTGGTCGAGCTTCCTCGATTCCTTTCCCTTCTTCGCGACAGCCTGTTTCTTTGGCGTCGTTCATAGGGCCCGAGCTCTCATTGGATGCGTCGACGCGCTTCGTCATCACGGAGTTATGCAGTCATGCTGGAGCGCGGCTGTGGCGCTCGAAATTAACCCGGTCTGTTTGTTTCGTTATTTTTAGATTGGTAAAGGAATTTTATTTACACTTTAGCGGTGTTGCCACTATTATAAGAGAAATTTACTGTTTAAATTTAGATTTTATTATTTTATTAAGATTTAGAAGGAAATCTTAGCTTTGTTGCTAGATGTGTTTCTGCAACACAACCCTTGAATTAGTAAAAAGCCAACAAAAAATTATGTAAATCAACTCAGTAAACAGCTTAAAAAGATACACGTAGAGTTTCGTTATTAGTTGCAAAGTGAAAGTGACAATATGAAATTCTGTTATGACTTGAAAAGTAATTATCGGGGATTTATGGTCAGTGAAAATGTTACCAATAACAATAACCCCAATACTACTCTACCGAAGGTAATTTAAAATTAGTTTAAATTTCCATTTCGATTTAGTCCTACTACTGACATATTTCAAAGATAATTTTATTTTTCTTTACTGTTTGTTAAGGAAATGGTTTGCTTTTTTTACTTGCTTTCTAAGAAACAAAACATTTTTTAAAGAATGTTCGAGACCAGAAAAAATTGTTGGTGTGTGTATGCGCACTTGAGCATGTAGAGTAGACTATGAACACCGTGAGTCAAAGTTGGCAAACCCTTAAGCTATGTCTATCAGATTCATACTAATAAAATACTATGACCAAATATTACAAAATCTGGTCAGGACCGATCACAGCTCTACAAAAAAAACTTAAGGTCCGAAAGACCTAACAATGGTATCTTTATGTTCCAGGATCAGTTTGACTCCATCAGGTAAAGGTCAAGGGCGTCAGGTAAATGTCAAATCTGCGAAATTAATCGCAACCAAATTTAAACAGTGTTTACTGTGATTTTGAGGTCGCTGAATACGAATCTGTGGTCAGTAAAAAATCGAATTTTGATCCGAGAGCGCACATAAACTTGCTGCGAAAACTGGCAATAAAACTGGCGTAAGAAACTATTTTTGCAAAACTGTCTGGAAAGTACCCACTTCAAGGACAGTTATCCAACAACATGTAGTTGACTTGGAAAGTGCGCTTTTTTGGGCAGGGTAGAAAAAGAACTACTTTTTATAAGAAGACTGTTTGAAAAGTAGGTACCTACTCATTGAACAGTTACCGAAAAAACAGCGCATTTCGCCCGAAAACTGTTTTTTTTTTATAGTAGGTACTTTCTAGACTTCTCACTCAATATATTACTTCCAATTGAACTGGAATTTTTCCTTTTAGCAAAAAGTATTTCTTTTTTTCTAAACTGTATATTTTGTAGGTATCCTAAATTAAACCTTGTCTGGAATATTATTTCCATGTCACGGATATGAGGTTTTACACAACGCTTATTTACAGGTATTTACACGGCTCCTATTTCGTAAAATTAGCCTTTATTATTGATTTTTAGAGCTGTTAATAGAGTAACACAAAGTGCCACTTTCATGCATCTTTTTATAGTCCAACCTGAGAGGCCCTGTACGTCTCGCTCTGTTTTGCATAGTTCTATACAAAATAATTAATTGTGTGCTTTGAAAACGGATTTTGGGATTTTTGTTTACTGGTCTTACTTTGTCGGTTCTGACATAAAACTTAAATTTCACGAAAAGATTGCGTTGATATGTCAAGAAAACGCAACTCTCCTGTTTTTAATTAAGTCAAAGTGGAAAGTAAAGTCAGTTAAAAATTGTTATTTTACAATAATTTTAAAATTGACGAAATGGAGGAAAATGGTAAAAATCTGATTTCTGGTATAATTTTGCAATAATGAACTGAGGCTACAGGACTACTAGTACAGTAATTTTCTTTTACCGGACTCAATACTGTAAAAATTTATTTTTTGGACTAAAATGAATTCTCTAAAAGTGCGTTATACAGTACAGTATAAAATAAAACCTATTTTAGAGTAAAAATATCGGTAATTGTGTCGAAAGTTGCCTCCTCTCCGATTTTTACCAAATTTGGTATATGGGTTTTTTTTTTGAGGCGCTAATCACAAATCTGAAAAACATTTTTGGCAACGTTTTGTTTCTGAGATATTTATCATCAATGTTGAAAATCAAACTAACCTCATTTACACTATTCCTCTTTCGTTTTGCACAAAATTCTTGATATTTATACTAAATTGGCACACAATATTTTCTAAACACCTTTTAATTTTTTTATATTTATTATATACCTTTTTACCACTTAATTGCAACCTTTACTTTTAAATGCCGCAACCATGCATACACTATAAAATTATTTGGCAAACGTGGCCGCCCCGTTTGAAAGTGAAGCTCCGCAATTTAATAGAAAAAGCTGTAAAATAAACATAAAAGAATATTTTAAAAAGGTGTTTATAAAATAGTATGTGCCAATTTAGTGTAAAAATCATAAATGTGTGCAAAGAAAAGGGAAAATATAGTGAGGTTACTTTTTTTTTCAACTTTGATAAAGAATATCTTGAATTGGAGACGTTGCCGAAAAAACAGTTTTCACCTTTGTGATCACGGCCCTAAAAATCCCCGTATACACAATTACAATATACATATTATTCCTTTTATTATTATAATAACTTTTGCTAAAATATTAAATTTAATTACAATCTCTGAAATCACGTAGGTAAGAAATTTAATATACCCTAGTCTAAGTTTAATTACCTTTGATTCAACTTTTATGACCATAATTTTTATTTTTAATGCTGTAAACGCTTAAATTTTCATTTTATTCCCTGCATAACATCCTTTCTAAAGAAGTTTAATTAGGTCACATTACAAGACGAGCTGTAAAGCATAAAAGAGAGATATTGTCCGCTCTACCATTAAATATTCAAAAGGAGCCATATTTTATTTTTTGACTAAAAATTTGCTATATAATATTAAAAGTGGCCCACTAAAAAGCGTTTAACATTAAAGTAATTTATTATTCACATCCGTTGTCTTGTATCAATAAAGTAAAACTATTAGTCCGGGAGGCCACCTTAAAAAGCGAGCCAATAAGAGTTACGCATAAAACTTTTTTTTATATTACTTGGAACTATAGTCAATTTAAACACGCACTGCTGCCTCAGCTTAGCGAGTTCAAATTACATTTTTGTCTTACCTAAAAAAATCGTAAAAAATCGTTTTTTCTTATATAACTGGAAAACTATTGATTTTAGAAAAAAATATATTTCTAAAATTAATTGTCTACGTAATTTTTGTCAAACAAATTTTCAGTAGCTTTTTTAGTTTATAAGATATCAACTGAAAGAGTTACTATAAAATATAAAAAAAAAAACAAAAACTATGCTGGATCTATATAGGCTCTATAAAAAAGGTTTTATACACATTTTTCATAAAATAAGTAATAAAATAGATTTAAGCAAAAAAGTGATTTTGGCCATTACGCTTATGCTTTTTTGTTTTACTACAAGTAAATATACAAACGATATATCTAAAAATGTATTTAAAATATTCTATTTATGAATGAAACACACCAATACACATGTATCTCGAGGCAATGGGGGATAACATGGTGACACGGATATTCTATTTTTTTTAACTGTACCCCTTCCGAACTACTTCAAACTTTAAGTAAAAGAAAATTTAAAGACTCTTTTATTGAAAAAAAATAAGTGCCTCCTCCATCTGGGTGTTATATACCTGGAAGGACGCTTAACATTTCTCGATCCCCTATGCTACTATGTGTATGGTTGTATAGTTTATTTTTTAAATATTTCTATTATCAATTTAAATATGAATATTAATAATTTATAACGATAGTTACTGATTCAGAGTGACATTGAGAAAATTTTAATGATATTAAAAAAAAAAAAAATGTTTTCATAGTTTATTTAGTGTTAAACTTTTAAACCATTTCCCTTATTAGGCAATTTATCTAATTCTTCTTGGCTTTATGCCTTTTTTACTTAAATTATTGTATTAACCTATGTATTTACCACTTTAAAATATATTTAAATTTAGGTTTAAGTATTAATTCAACTAAAAAAAATATGTGACATGTATATGTGGGTGCTATATACCTGGCAGGACGCTTGCCATTTCTCTATGTCCTATGTGGCTATTATTTGTATAATTTGACTATTAGCCTAGAAGAAGTAGATAGCCTAATAAAAAAATTTTTGATAGTAAAAATGTGATTAAAAATTTTTCCAGATCATTCTGAACGAGTAACTGTCCTTATAAATTATTAATATTAATAATTAAATCGATAATAAAAATATTTAAACGATGAGCTATACCCATAGTAGCATAGGAGATCGAGAAATGATAAGTGTCCTGCCAGGTATTTAACACCCAGATAGAAGAGACACTAATTTTTTAGTGCCTCTTCTATCTAGTTTTTAATGAAATGGAGTTTAAATTTTCTTTAAGTTAAAGTTTTAAGTGGATCGGAATGGGTACAGTTATTGGAACAAAAAAATTAAATAAAATATCCGTGTCACCATGTTATCCCCCATTGTATTAAGGCACATTTATATTAGTTTGTATCATGGTTAAAATTACTTTTTTGACTAAATCTCCTTTATTACTTATTTTATGAAAAATGTGTATGCAACCTTTTTTGTAGAGCTTATTAAAAACATATTTTTTGTTAAATATATTTTTTGTCAATGTTGAAAATCACACTAACCTCATTTACACTATTCCTCTTTCTTTTTGCACAAAATTCTTGATATTTACACTAAATTGGCACACAATATTTGCTAAACACCTTTTGAAAACTTTTTTTTATATTATTATATACCTTTTTACCATTTAATTGCAACTTTTACTTTTAAATTCCGCAACCATGCATACACTATAAAATTATTCGGCAAACGTGGCCGCCCCGTTTACAAGTGAAGCTTCACAATTTTATGGAAAAAGGTGTAAAATAAACATAAAAAATTATTTTAAAAAGGTGTTTATAAGATAGTATGTGCCAATTTAGTGTAAAAATCATTAATTTGTGCAAAGAAAAGGAAAAATATAGTGAGAATGTGGCTACTTTTTTTTCAACTTTGATAATGAATATCTTGAATTGGAGACGTTGCCGAAAAAACTGTTTTCACCTTCGTGATCACGGCCCTTAAAACCCCGTATACACAATTACAATATACATATTATTTCTTTTTATTATTATAATAACTTTTGCTAAAATATTAAATTTAATTACAATCTCTGAAATCACGTAGGTAAATCATTAAAAATAAAATGTCATTTGGCAGAAATTTAATATACTTTAGTCTAAGTTTTATTACCTTTGATTCAACTTTTATGACCATAATTTTTATTTTTAATGCTGTAGATGCTTAAATTTTCATTTTATTCCCTGCATAACATCCTCTCTAAAGAAGTTTAATTAGGTCACATTAAAAGACGAGCTGCAAAGCATAAAAGAGAGATATTGTCCGCTCTACCATTAAATATTCAAAAGGAACCATATTTTATTTTTTGACTAAAAATTTACTATATAATATTAAAAGTGGCCCGCTAAAAAGCGTTTAACATTAAAGTAATTTATTATTCACATCCGTAGTCTTGTATCAATAAAGGTAAACTATTAGTCCGGGAGGCCACCTTAAAAAGCGGGCCCATAAGAGTTACGCATGAAACATTTTTTTTTATATTACTTGGAACTATAGTCAATTTAAAAACGCACTGCTGCCTTAGCTTAGCGAGTTCAAATTACATTTTTTTACCCTAAAAAAATAGTAAAAAATCGTTTTTTCTTATATAACTGGAAAACTATTGATTTTAGAAAAAGAAAGTATATTTCTAAAATTAATTGTCTAGAAAACCACGTAATTTTTTTCAAATAAATTTTTAGTAGCTTTTTTAGTTTTTGAGATATCAACTGAAAGAGTTACTATAAAATGTAAAAAAAAAAACAAAAAATATGCTTTATAATAGGCTCTATAAAAAAGGTTTTATACACATTTTTCATAAAATAAGTAATAAAATAGATTTAAGCAAAAAAGTGATTTTGGCCATTAAAAATTACGCTTATGTTTTTTTGTTTTAGTACAAGTAAATATACAAACTCCGATATATCTAAAAATGTATTTAAAATATTCTATTTATGAATGAAACACACTAATACACATGTGTCTCGAGGCAATGGGGGATAACATGGTGACACGGATATTCTATTTTTCTTTAACTGTACCCCTTCCGAACCACTTCAAACTTTAAGTAAAAGAAAATTTAAAGACTTTTTTATTGAAAAAAATAAGTGCCTCCTCCATCTGGGTGTTATATACCTGGCAGGACGCTTAACATTTCTTGATCACCTATGCTACTATGTGTATAGCTTATTGTTTAAATATATCTATTATCAATTTAAATATTTATATTATTAATTTATAATGACAGTTACTGATTCAAAGTGACAACGAGAAAATTTTAATCATGTTTTTAACATCAAAAAAATGTTTTTATAGTTTATTTAATGTTAAACTTTTAAAACATTTCTCTTATTAGGCTATCTATCTAATTCTTCAGGCTTTAAGCCTTTCTTATTTAAATTATTGCATTAACCTATATATTTACCACTTTAAAATATATTTAAATTTAGGTTTAAGTATTCATTCAACTAAAAAAAATATGTGGCATGTATATGTCGGTTATATATACCTGACAGGACGCTTGCCATTTCTCTATGTCCTATGTGGCTATTATTTGTATAATTTGATTATAAGCCTAAAAGAAGTAGATAGCTTAATTAAAAATGATTTAAAAGTTAAACGCTTAATAAACTGTAAAAAATTTTTTTGATAGTAAAAATGTGATTTAATTTTTTTCCAGGTCATTCTGAACGAGTATCTGTCTTTATAAATTATTAATATTAATAATTAAATCGATAATAAAATATTTAAATGATGAGCTATACACATAGTAGCATAGGAGATCAAGAAATGATTAGCGTCCTGCCAGGTATATAACACCCAGATAGAAGAGGCACTAATTTTTAGTGCCTCTTCTATCTAGTTTTTAATGAAATGGTGTTTAAATTTTCTTTAAGTTAAAGTTTCAGGTGGATCGGAATGGGTACAGTTATTGGACCAAAAAAAGTAAATAAAATATCCGTGTCACCATGTTATCCCGCATTATATTAAGGCACATGTATATTGGTTTGTTTCATGGTTAAAATTACTTTTTTGACTATATCTCCTGTATTACTTAAATAAGTAATAATTCATAAAATTATGAAAAATGTGTATAAAACCTTTTTTGTAGAGCTTATTAAAAACATATTTTGTGTTAAATATATTTTTTCACCTCTTTTGGTTTTCGAGATATTTGCATTTTTATTTTAAATTTAAATCGTTAAATATCTTAATAAACTAGCTTAATAAACTGTAAAAAAAAATTTTTTTCATAGTAAAAATGTGATTTAATTTTTTTTCAGGTCATTCTGAACGAGTATCTGTCTTTATAAATTATTAATATTAATAATTAAATCGATAATAAAAATATTTAAATGATGAGCTATACACATAGTAGCATAGGAGATCAAGAAATGATAAGCGTCCTGCCAGGTATATAACACCCCGATAGAAGAGGCACTACTTTTTAGTGCCTCTTCTATCTAGTTTTTAATGAAATGGAGTTTAAATTTTCTTTAAGTTAAAGTTTCAGGTGGATCGGAATGGGTACAGTTATTGGACCAAAAAAAGTAAATAAAATATCCGTGTCACCATGTTATCCCGCATTATATTAAGGCACATGTATATTGGTTTGTTTCATGGTTAAAATTACTTTTTTGACTATATCTCCTGTATTACTTAAATAAGTAATAATTCATAGAATTATGAAAAATGTGTATAAAACCTTTTTTGTAGAGCTTATTAAAAACATATTTTTTGTTAAATATATTTTTTTCACCTCTTTTGGTTTTCGAGATATTTGCATTTTAATTTTAAATTTAAATCGTTAAATATCTCAAAAAGTAAAAAGCTACAAAAAATTTTATATTACAAAAATTATGTTGTTCTATTACACCATTAATTTAAGTTATATACCTTTTTTTCCTTAAATCAACAATTTTCGATGTATATTGAAAAAAACGATTTTAACAATTTTTTTAGGTAAAAAAAGTGCAATTTGAACCCGCTGAGTTGAGGCAGCAGTGTGCCTTTAAATTGACTTTTGGTCAAAGTAATATAAAAAATGTTTTATGCGTATCTCTCATTGGCTCGCTTTTTTGCGGTTGCCTCCCGGATTATATGTAACAATATATAAATGATAGCTCATATCAGTTATCTACCCTATACATAGTGCATAAAAATGTAACGACGATAGTTTGGTTTATATAAAAGACTTTTTAAAATATTTTTAAAATCATAAATTTGCTATAATTTTAAACCAAGATACAGTTAATTTATTTATAATAAAAAATATAAATTATTATTTATTTTAATAAATAACCATATAAGGATTTTTACATACATTTGATCCAAAAATTTTTGGATTTAAGTAATAATATATTTACAATATTTATTTTTTTTTATTCCAATATACAGTGTCACCCATAAAGTCCGCATCAAATGGGCAAATTTTTCCCTTATTAATTTGGGTAACTGTTTTTTCTGCCAAAAGTTTTTGCTTCCAAAATCATGCCCATAATTGTGTATAAGGTGATCACGTCACTTTTTTTTAGCTGTCAAATTTGACATTTTTTTCAAAAAATCGCAAAATGAAGCAATATCTTTCAACATTTCGAATAACGGTATGGGAAAAGTTGCATATTTTTAAATTTTACACCTATACACCAATTTTCAGCTCTCGAGTACAATTTTTATTTTTCCCGAGTTTTTGCACTTTTCTACTATATGGATTATTCGAATATATTTAAAACCCTCTAAAATTATTTTTTTATATTAAAATCAACTTTTAAATGTAAGTCAAATACTTAATAATGGCGGTACAAATCATTTTGTACAAAAATAGAAAATACCCCAATGAAATAGCGTCAAACTTGATGCAAATGTGGTATTATTTTCATAAAAACTGACAAAACACACTTAATTTGTGTTTGTTATTAAATAGTTACATTAAAAATTCGGACAATGTTATGAAATTATAGTTTATTAAAATTAAATACTGGTAATTAAAATGCTTTCACAAAACTCTAAGTGTAATGTTAAAAACATAAGCTCTTGCATTAACGATTGATCCTAATGCAACATAAGAGAAGAGTGTCATGAAAACAATTGAACAAAATAAATTAATGAAGCAAAATATCTGTCACGTCAAGAAAGCAGTTGTCAAGAAATTGTTTATTTGTGTTATTTTATAATAGTTTTTCTAAAAAAATGCCAATATATTAAGAAAAACCTATTATAAAATAACACAAATAAACAATTTCTTGACAACTGCTTTCTTGACGTGACAGATATTTTGTTTAATTGTTTTCATGACTCTCTTATCCATGTTGCATTACGATCAATCGTGAATGCATGGGTTTATGTTTTTAACATTACACTTAGAGATTTAAAAAAGCATTTTAATTATCAGTATTTAAATTAACAATAATTTTATAACATTGTCCGATTTTTCAATGAAAATATTTAATAACAAACAAAAATTAAGTGTTTTGTCAGTTTTTGTGAAAATTATACCATATTTGCATCAAATTTGACGCTATTTCATAGGGGTATATTCTATTTATGTACAATATTATTTGTACCAGCATTATTAAGCATTAGACTTACATTTAAAAGTTAATTTTAATATAAAATTATAATTTTAGAGGGTTTTAAATTAATTCGGATAATCCAAATAGTAGAAAAGTACAAAAAATTGGGAAAAATAAAAATTGTACTAGAAAGCTAAAAATTGGTATGAAGTGTAAAATTTAATAATATGCAACTTTTCTTTATACCATTTTTCAAAATTTTAAAAAATAATCCTGCATTTTGCGATTTTTAAAAAAAATTAAATTTGACATCCAAAAAAAGTCACGTGATCATCCTTATATACATCATTAGGCATGATTTTTGAAGCAAAAACTTTTGGCAAAAAAATTTACGCAAATTAATTAGCGAAAAAATTTCCGGAATTTATGGGTGACACTGTATAAATAAGTTAAATATTGTTATTGCTTTATTTTATTTTGCGTTATAACTTTTATTGGATAGTTCAGACATAATCTTATTAGTAGAATTTAGCAAAAACAATATTTTTGAAAAAGCAAATTGCAAGCCTTAAAATATTAACATTTTTAATATAGTCAATAACATACCCGGGAAAACGTAAAAAATCTCCCGGATAAAAAATAAACACGTAAAAGAATACTAGAGAAAAGTTCATAAACTTTTTTTGTATAGGCCTCCTTTTCAAATATATGGGCTCCCAAAAAGCTTTATTGGAATCAAGTTTTTTAAATATAATTATTGAACAGCTGCAGGGACGTACTATCTGTGACACTCATAACCTTTGGACAACGTTTTTGACAAACCTTTTACTATTGACTTAAAATTAAGCACTTTTCATTTATGTCGCTAATCCTAACCGTTTTCGAAAAAAACGTCACTTTATTACATCATGTATTTGGTGTATTTCGATAAAAGAAACATCTTTATATGTATCATAAGTATTATATTGATAACGGATAATTCTTTAATACCTTTTATGACGAAATAATAAAAATAACAAATTGAGCAAAATGGCCTTCTTATAGGCCCGTTCTTTGAAAGGCCAAAATGTTCCTGAGAAGGCCAAACAATAAAAAATATTATCTATAACAACTATTTTTTTATTTAACAAAACATTTAGATAATATTATTGAAAGCATGATTACTAGTAATAATAACAGGGGCAAGACGTGATATTTTGTCCAAGTCATCTCCACAAAGGAAAAAAACTTGTGGATCTATTTATTGATCCTATGAGCATCTTTGGAATTAAAAACGCTGCTAAAACTGCTATAAGAGATATTTTTGGTATTGAGTATTATATATGTTACATCACACATTACCATAAGTTAATCTACTAGTTATTAAAACCCAGTAATCTCTTTACTATTAATTAGTATTATCCGTGCAATAAATTCGATGATCCGAAGCTTTCCGAAAGAAACCGAAAAATTCCAACCGCCGGGGAATCTCCAAATCTGGCGAATCTTGCTATGTTAATAGCATGCCTGGGAAAAGGTAGAGGTTTATTAATGGTTTTTCGACATTTCTAATGCGTGTTCCTGTCAGTATGATATTATGATGATTATATTGCATTAAATTTACATGCAAATTTTAAAAGAATATATATTTTTTTAAGTGTCTCTAGTCATCAGCGAATCTACAGATGACCGGACGCCTCGCCACTTAATAATATTAAAAACTTATACCTTGTTTTACTTTTCTCGGTACGTATTTGTAACTAAAAACTTTTTTTTGTTCAGGCTTACAAGGAACTATTGGCTTTCCTAGGAACACTGCCGTTTTTTTAACTACAATGTGAATAAAGAAATATTTTCTTGCTTTAGTATTATAGCAAATCTTTATATTTTATTTCAGAGAAAAAAAAATTAAAGAAAAAAGTAGTTTATTTACTCGAAAACTTACGTTTTTCTGTAAGCGTGGATTAAAATTTCAACGACGATATGCGTGGTCGACAAAGCAAGGAGCCTTATTGACAAAAAAGCAGCGCGAGCGACTCGCCGCCACGTGTGTGTTCTTGAATTTGATCAGTGCTAGTGTGAGTAGAAGAAATTTAGTATGGCAACAACTACGACTTTTTATTAATTGGCCCTGCAAAGAAGTTGGCCTTCCATGGTCCACTCAATTTACTTTACTAAAAAATATTAGTCTAAGTTCTTAATTTTATTGTGGTTAGTTGTGGTTAGAACTTGCCTGTTGGGAACAGTAACATATTTAGTATCAAATTTAATTTTTTTAGTTTTATATGTTGCCTAAAAATGAATTTTCTTAGTTTACATAAGCGACTTCTAACTTTCAAAGTTTTATACAATAAAATTATTAAATATTTTAAGAGTTCTTTCTGTAGCTTTTTAATAACCTCTTTTGTTAAATACAGCTCCATACCTGAAAAAAGTTTCAAGTATTATTACTTTTCCTGTAACAAAAAGAACTTTTCACTTTGCGCAAATTGCTACAAATTTATGGCCACAATAAAAATAAAGGAGTTTCTTGGAAATTAATTAACGCACAAGAACTGCTTCTTAAGATTCTTAAAACTGCGGCACTGCCGCAGGTGCGGGCATAATATAATAAACTTTTTGGCAAAGCTAATCCAGAATAAGCAGAAAGCTCAGAGAGCAATACGGGAATGGGAGGGAATACAAATAGAGGGGGTTGAAACTGCCGTCCAGTCTCCCTTAGAGCAGTGTGGCAGCGCGTTCGCTCACGATAACTTGTTGCGGCTAGTGGTGGCATTTTAGAAAAGCATTTTACGAGTATAGTTACGCCTCCTTCGTTACATGTTGCATATATATCTGATGTATACGTTTTACTTTTCGGTTAGAAATTTAGATTAAGTTAAAGTGGAAAAGTGAGAAAGACATCTGTTTTACGTATTGTGGAATACTTTCCGTAAGTTTTTTTCGTATTTTAATAAAACAATAAATAAAAAAATGCAAAATTTGTATTTATAGGAGTTCATGGCCATCCAAAGCGAACTAAACAGATTCATATCTTTGGTTGTTCTCGTCTTTATAAAAAATGTACAAGCTACCCTGTGTTTTTATTTTAATTTTTCAATTTAAATTGCATATAACATAACATGTAACTTTTTATATAAATAAAATTATTTCTGTTCTTACTACAAGGAAATACAACATTTTTTTAATAAAACCTATTGGAAAGAGTGTTAGGTATATGGGTCCCGTTATGTCCTATTCCTTTTGCTTCAATTTAAGCCATTTACTAAAGTGTTATTAAGCATTCTAGGCAACAAAACACACAATATAGCTATAAACTTTTTTATATATATATATATATATATATATAAAAATGGAAGGGTAGTCTTGACCGACTAGTTGAATACAAAGATTCTAAATTCTTGGGGGTTCGGCTGGGGTAAGTAAAACTTTTTTTACTAAACGCCGAGCTTTCGGGAAAATTTTTTTTTTTTCCTTTTTTAAGGCTACAATATAAAGAAAACTTTTTTTTTAAAACAAAAATTAATCTACAAATGCAACATTGTTTTAAAAAAAGATTAAAAAAAAAAATATAGCAAAATATAACAATAAAACTTACGTGCAAAGTGAGTTTTCTTAAAGGGTAAGTCTTTATAAGAAACATAATCAATTTATTGTTTTACATCTTAGTGCTCATAATTTTTTAAATTTTAAAATTTTTTTAACATTTATACATCCTGGTGTTTTCTAAAACATCTTAAACATACTGTTAAGTTAATACATATCGAAATCAATAGCAGTAGTGGTATTATCAGGACAAAATTCCTTTGTAGGTTTTTTTTTTTTTTTGTTATTATGTCGAAAAAATATGTATAAAGGGGTGCATGTTGGAAATTTTACAGAAAATTCTTTTAAAATTATTTGGATTTTTTTTTCTTTATATTTAATTATACAATAATTTAAAAAAAATAAGGATGGATACAAAAAAATTTCTTTCTAAATTAATTATTGTTTTTTTTTAAGTTTTCTAATAGGCTAGAATAAATTATGCTTAGATCGTCAATATCTTTTCTTTTTTTCATGCAACAACTATCCCGGAAAATCTCCACCATTTCTAAAAACTGTCTTTTTTTTTGTTTTTTTCTTATTTAAATACCTTTGCATTAGCAAAATCTATGTTATGATTGGTCATAAGGACATGTTCTGATAGGGTACATGTTTTTTTAGAGTCTGCAATCGCTCTTATGTCTGGGAATGCGTTGCTGTAAAACAGTGGAAGTTTTTTATAGTTACTGTTGCATTCTATGCATTGAAGAGAGTAAACAACATTCGATTTATTTAAATCTCTATCTGTATCTTTTTCCTGGAAAAATGTTTCCAATTTTAAAAATTTGTTTTTCCCCTTATTTTAAGGCCTGTATGTTTAGTTAAAATTTTTGCTAATTTGTGAAAAGTTTCCCCAATATGGGAGTGAAAAATAATAAGAGGGTTGATTCTCAGTTGATAAGGCAGTAATATTTCGAGAAATGTTAGTTGGTTGGTTATTATTAGATAAAACAGATGAGCTTTCTGGAGAAATAGCCAAACTGTGTTCATTGTTTTGGGAAATTTTAACTTCTATTGTTCTATTGTTTTTATTTAAAATTTTTAGTATTTTGAATTATTTAAAAATTTATTAAGTAAGAATTTTGGATAGCCCTTGTCTAATAAGATAGAGTAGAGCTTTTTTTTTGTTTTTATTAATATATGATGGATGACAAATTTTTTTTATTCTGTTTTTTAATGCTAGAATAAATTGTTTTTTT
>JAHBCN010012489.1:0-26490 GCA_019359885.1 Listronotus oregonensis
TATAACATAGGGTCTGTGTCGAAATTTTTTCCCCGGATTTATTGACTTTTTTCTTTAATTTTGGCCCTATTTTTAAAATTTAAATTTAAAAAGACGGTAAACTTTCCCTTTTTTTTTTTGTTTACGTAAAAAAAAACAAAAGTTTATTTTATTTTACGGCAGGCAATTTTTTTAAGTTTTGAAAAAAAATCAGTGTTGGCTTTTTTTGGTCCATCGAAAATTTTTTTTTGAATTTTTTAAAGGGCAAACCCCTGAAAAAAATTTAAAATCTATATAAAAAATTTTAAAAAGACCTTTTCAACGATGTATAACAACATAGGTCTGCGGTCACCGTTTTGAACTTATGGATGATTATCTTCAGGAAAAGTAATATTTTTTTTCCAACCACACTACATCCTGTATATTTAAAATAAAAAAATAAATAAATTTGGTTTAAATGATTTTTAAAAAAAACCCCCTAAAATTTTAAATTTATAATATAAAGTATACAGGGTGGTGTGGTTGGAAAAAAATTTTTAATTTTTTAAAATAGATTTAGTATTATATAAGGGGTTGCTTTTAAAAAAACTCAAAAAATTTTTAAAAAAGACAAAACAGGGTAACACTGTAACTTTTTTTAAAATTTTTAAAAAAAATTGCCAGTTTAAAATAGAAAAAAATAGGTTTCCCCTAATTTTTTTTACATAAAAAAATTTTAAAAAAAAAATATTTACCGTATTTGAAATTTTAAATTTTAAAAAAGGGGAAAAAATTAAAAAAAAAATTTTAAAAAATCGAAACTTTTCGAAAAACAATTTTCTATCGTTAAACTTGTTTTTGGGAAACCGCTTTCAAATATATAAAAATTTTGGGGTTTTCCCCTTTTAAAAAAAAGGGTGAACACCCCGGCCAAAAATAACCCCTTTAATATGGGGAAAGGGGAAATTTAAATTTTAAAAATAAAAATTTAATCCAAAAACTTTTTTTTCCCATCTTTTTTTTTTTAAATTTTTTAGTTTCTGAAAAAATGTATAAAACCCAAAAAAAATGCCCCCCTGTACATTTTTCCCCACTTTTTTAAAAAGGTAAAGGTTGGTGTGTAAAAAAAGTGTAAAAATTTTTTTTTTTTTTAAAAAAAAAAAATTTTTAAAAAAAAAAGGGGAAGAACTAATAAGTCAAGCACCTTACCAATTTTGTAAAAATTATGCCGAGAAATGGCGGTTTAATATGTGTTACTTATTGAATACAACTTGTTAAACTGCTTTTTAATAATTGTTGCTTATTCAGTACCACTATTTAAAATTTTTTAAATAATATTAAAACAATATATTTTGGGATAATTAACAATTCCATTTTCGCGTTTATCTTCGGCATCAAGATCAAAACGCCTTCAATTTATTTTAGATCCCCTTTTAAATTCTGCCCGGTATACTCGTATGAGCAATTCATTTGGGGCCGTCCACGTATAACCCATCTCGATTAGATCGGAATGCAAAAGAGATTATACAAAACACCCCCTTTCTCGCTAACTAAATTAAAACCATGTAAATGAACACTCCAGATTAATTAAATATCGGCCAAGGTATGGTATTTTCTTTATTATTTTTTCCCCCTGATTTTTGTAGGTTCGTTAATTTGTTTTCTAGAGATTCCCCTTTTGTTCAAGTGATTAACTTGCATTATAGTTGTTAAAAAAATGGACAACCAATGTATTTATCTATATTTATTTATTAAATAAGTTCTTAAGAAAATTTAATCGAAAAGCCCCTCCTCATAGGTTTACTAGATACGAAAAATTTTCTTCATTATAAGCTCTTTTTTTTTTACAACCGACAAAGGCTTAAAGTCCAAAATTAACCTACCTTAAGTAAGGTAAGAGGTACTCTATTAACACGGAAAGTTTGAAAAAAAGGAAACACGCGGGATTGGGGGTAAAGGAATGAACAAAGTTCGGTGCCTCTCCAGATGCATAAGAGTGGCCCCCCGTATTACTTTTAAGAGCGGGAAGAAGGAATTAATTTTGGGTAATTTCTCTGAACAGAAGTCTTGAAAATATTATAAAGAAGACAAACCCCCCCACTCGCGATGGAAAAAAGGAAGATGTTTTCTGAAAAAAAAGGGAAACAATAATAACAACTCCTTTTTGGGTAGAATCAAGAATGCTAAGGCTTGTGGGAGACGTTATTCCCCAAACATGGAAATAAAGTCCGCAGAAGGTCTGATTTGGAATACATGTGAGTATAGAGATTAAAGTAAAATATACTTTCTGACTTCATAATTCATTCAAAAGTATATATCATGTTTTTTTTTCCTTCTGTTATTCGATATCGGATAAATATAGTTATTTGAAGATTGAAGATACATTATATATCCACCTTCGCCCAAATGGTGTCATAATCAAAAAAAAAAGTATCAAAAATAAAGCGCACTCACATGGCGTAATTGTTTTTTTTTAAAGAACTCAAGGGAAAGATAGGAAAAATTTTATTTCACCATCTGGAAATATTTTTCCGTTTATGAAATGGGGTATTTCCCTTTTTTTTTTTGGTGAAACGAGACGGTATTAAAAATTTTAAAAAATCATCCAGTTCTGATTGTATATTTGGCATTTTTCATTTACTGTAATACAATGCAATGACCCAACCCTTTTTTTTGGGTTTTTTTTTGGTTTTTTTCCGTGTAATGTTGATCAAGAAGCGTATAAAATTATCTTTGATATTAAACATTTTTGCTTTAGTAGTTTAAATAATTTTCATGCCATTTAAAAAAACCCACGACTGATTGTTTCACTAATGGACAAATGCCAAAAAAACAGGAACTGGGTGATTTTTTTTGTCCAGAGGTGTAATATAGTCTCGCTTCTGTAAGTGGAAAAATTACATATCCCTTTTATGAACTGGACATAAAAATTGTCCGGGGAAAATGAAATAAAATTTTTTTACACTATCTTTTTTCCCCTTCACGAACTGGACATCCAGTTTTAGAAATGGACAACTATGCCAAACACAGATAGGAAACCACCTTGCAAAACCCCCCCATGTGACACTATATTTTGGTAGGGCCCCTTTCAATTTCGGTTAACATTATAATGACACTTGATTTACCCAAGCACAAGGGTTTTGGTTAGTTTTTTTTGTTGTTGTAGTCTTGTGAAATTTTTAGTGCCATAACCCCCTTTTTTTTTGTTTTTTAAACTATTTGAGCGGAGGGGGATAATTATTGTTAACAAAATTTTACGGAACGCCTTTTTTTGGTACTGTATGTTATTATTTTTTAATAAAAAATACCCTTAAAAATATCTTATTTAAAGATGTTTTTTAAATATATTTGTAAACCTAAAATTTCTTTTGCAACATTATTTATAAACTTCATCACGTCCTTATAGTTGATTTAACACTTTGTAAAGGCCACTAAGGTTTCGCAAATAAACGAAGGGACATCAAACACTTAAATAGAGCCCATGGGACTTGTCCGCGAAGCCTTTGGGGGGTATCCGGGCCTTCTTGTATTGCTCTGTTTAAATATGTACATACGTCTTCCAATTACAGCTTGGTGGCGTTTTGATAGGTGAGACTATAGAGCGGGAAATTTTGTAACCTATTTGTTTTTGGTGACTCTATTTAACAAGTGACACGTGTGGAGTTTACATGTTAATTTTGGCACGTGCGAGATTACCGATGAATCAGTTTGTTTTAGCTAGATTTATAGATTAGTAAAGTACAGTGGTGTATCTAGAATGTTCACACTTTTAATTTCTGAAAAGTGAAACAAGAAACCCACACCAAAGATATACCAGATGCTATTGGAATCAAGGGATAACTTTGGTAAAGAAAAAGGACATGACATACATATCATGAGATTCTGGCTCTCGAACAATTTTTTTAAATTTGAGTATGTTGTTTCTTAGATCAATAGGAACATGGGTCATTTTTGTGCAGGCCTATAGGGTAACACAAAAAAATCACTAAAAAGTTTAAGCTTTACTGTTCATTAATTTTAATATAAACGCATAAAAAAATGAAGTTTCGTTTAAATCTAACGGAATATTATTTTATACATTTTTCTGGAGTTAAAATATTTTAATTTAACATTTAACACATACAAGGTGGTCCGTATCGAATAAATATTATAGATTAACTTAAAGGAAAAGAATATACTAAATTTAAGCATAATAATATTAGTTTAAGGTTATCTTAGCTTTGTATATCCCCAAGACTTAAAATTTTTTTTAATTTGAGAATTTAAAATCTTCATTTAAATTTATTTAAATTAAATATACCATCGTTATTTGTAACCTATGAAAGATTTATTTTTATGCATGCAATTGAATCAAATTGTTACTATAAAGATTTAGAATGAAAATATCAGTAGCTCAGCATAAGTCGAAAGTTTCTTTAGAAATAAATATATGATTTTGTTATATTGAAGTTAGTATGTTTAAAATAAAATATCGTACTTTAAATCTGAGCCTACAATTGTATTTCTAAGAATATGATATACTCAAATTAAATATTTAAATTTTGGTTTTATTATAGCAAATCTTTGGTATAAGTAGGTTTTGTTTTATTTAGTGATATTGTAATATTAAAATGAAAATATTAACTATTTAATTTAATAATTTTAACATGTTCGGTTTAATATGCTGACTTTTTTAGAACTGAAATATGTACAGGGTGTAACAAATTCGAGTGTATCCATGGGGATTTTGGAAACCATGGAATACGAAGTCGGTTAAATTAAGGCAAAGTTGCGCATTTACTTGCCCAACAAAATGCCGTTTAAAATGTGTCAGATTTTCGAATAGTTCCAAAGATATACGGGAAAACCAAAATTTTAAAAAATGTATTTTATTTTTTCTAACCCCTTTATTTATCGATTTTAAAATTAATAACACATTCAAATAGCCACTTTATTTCCGGGGCTAAATATTAGCTGTTTTGATTTCCCATTCAACGTTTCGTTTTCTGACGACCATCATCAACTTTATTTTTCTTGTGTACGCCATATAGATCTCTTTCACTCTCATTACTTTTTGAGCTAAGTACCGAACCACAAATCTGATATGCAAGTGTGATACATCGTTGAATAGGTCATTCAATAAGAAACTCAAAACTAAAAAAATCCAATATGGCGTCCACAAAAAAATAAAGTTAATCAAGGTCGTCATTAAATTAAACGTTGAATGGCAAATCCAAAAACACTAATATTTAGCGGAAATAAAGTGGCTATGTAAATGTGTTATTAATTTTAAAATCGGTTAATAAATAAGGTTAGAAAAAAAGATCAATTTGAAAATTTTATTTTTTTGTATATCTCTGAACTTTTGGAAAAATTACACATTTTAAACGGCATTTTGTAGGGCAAGTAAATGCGCAACTTTACCTTAATTTAACCAACTCGTATCTCTTATGGTTTTTAAGATCCCCATGCATACACTCGAATTTGTTACACCCTGTATAATACATTTAAAGAGAAGCTGCTGCACCAATAACTGAACACATTCTTTTAACGTATCCGGATTTTTTCCTATTCAGTCAATTTAGTAAAATAATGTTGTATATGACCTCAACACTGTTGACCTAAACAACGTTACTTTCATTAAATTGAAATACGAAAATATACGGTTACTTTTTTAAAATGATAAAAATCCATTATACGTTTAGCTAATATTAATATAGGTATACAATTTTAAAAGTTTTTTCGCTGTGTTAAAAGTCCATTATAATTATAACAGGTTTAGCTGACAACTACAAAAACAACAGGTAAAAATCTTAACGTTTATTAAAAATATCTTGCTGAAGCTTTTTAAAAATCTGTTAAATAACAAATTATAATTTTCATTATAGAAGAATTAACTTAAGTTCTACTTTCTTGGAAAAAGAAACAGTCTTGTTCTCAACTTCGTATGAAATAAAAATCAGTTCAACTATTTTTCTTTGAACAGTCATTCGAGGACCTACCAACGGGATTAGTTTTTTAAGAAGGCCTTCGGACAACTCTGGCAACTGGTCTTCCTCGACATTTCCTAAAAAATAAAGTAAACATTCGAAATGCTAAAATTAAAATATTAAGCAACACATTTTTCTGTAATAATAAATAGGTGGGTATATCAGATTTCTATACACAACATAGATAAATAAAAATAAAATATAAATAAAATGCATGTTAAAATTTAATTTAAAAGTAAATTAACTCCTATACATACGCACAGGGCGACAAACTACAAGTACAAAGTGTTTTAAATATAATTAATTCAAAAACTGTTTCTCAAATCGTATACTAGGTTTTACTAGGTACTCCTAAACAATTAACTAAAAAGGTAAAGATACTCAGGCTTATAGAATATATAGAAAGCAAGATACATAATATGTATTATTATTATACATTTTATTTGTAAGAATTTTTTTCAAACAGGTGCAGTTTGGGGTACCTATAGGCTACAGGGAGTCAAAGTTTTAAAATAATATACTTAACTAAAAACAGTTTGCTTAGAATAGCTTTAGTCAATTTCATTTACCCATATTCCTAGTTGGCAAATTTTAAAAAATGTAACGCGCGCCAATGCTTTTCAATTCTATTTAAGATTTTTTGAATAGTTAAATAAAAAAAATTATTTTAAAAATAATGCCTAAAAATATACAATTTATTAGACATGTAGGTAGGTATATGTATATATTGTTTGTTAGGTATACTGAATTTTATCACACTGTACTCATATTATGTAGCCTGTAACAATATTAATGGTTTATACAATGTACTTAGTAGTTTTTTTAGTCAGTTAATATCTAACATTTTATATAAACATGTTTAGTTATGAAACAAAAGCGTATGCTCCTATAGGTAAGTTTATTTAAATAAAATGCCTGTTTTGGTGACAATTGAGATCTATCGACCCTTGGTTTTTTGACAACAGTTTTATAAAACAATGGTGTAAATACTTACCTACGCTTGAATAACACTATCACATCCCCACTGTTCTAAAATGTCTTCAACTCCCATTATTTAATCGTTCAAACACCCAAAATAAAAACACGTGCAACGGGACTAGAACAGTCAGATTAAATTTCGCTATACCCTTCACCTTGATCTATAATCACAAGAATGAACGGGCAAACCAAGCACCGCTAATTTCCGGTGCCAATCGGGGTACATCGTAGGTGGATTTCCTAGAAATGAAAATTTCCGAATTTCAAAAATTTTATATTTAGATTATATTGCAAATATATTCTCAAATTGAGCAATCCAAATGTTTCAAATTGAACATACAGGACGCGTTCTTTTAATGATATGTCATTTTAATTGTAAATGACCAGTTTTTATTTTAAAACTAACTGAAATTCAAAGTAAAATTATATGTTATTTTAAACTGAAGAACAAAGAAGTTCAAACCAAAATCATGAAAGTCTTAGCTTTAGACTGTATTTTTAAATTGAAAATATATTCTGAGGATATGAAATAATTTTATTAATCATTTTGAAATACTTCTTTTTAAGGTGGCTTTCTTCAAATAAGAATCGGTAATCTCAATTTAAATAAATATAAACAAAAATATCTAAATACTCTATTTGATAATATGTTTTTTTCTGTGTATATATATTTTTCAGAATGTATACATTTCTGACAGTTTATTAGTGTTAATTTAAGTTAAAATATTTTGGTTGATAGCCCAAATATACAGGGATATTTAAAATTAAAGATTTTTCTTGGTTTGCCCCCACAAGATATTTTGTGACATATAAAGAGGTTCATAGTTTTTAAAAGTGCACATTTATCTGGTAATTTTTTAACAGAGGTATAATAGAATTAAGCTACCCATAACTAAAATAATTTTCGGGTACACCTTTAGGGTGAAGTATCTAGGAGGTTTCATGCACCATGTCTCCTGGATTTAACTATATTTATCATTGAAAGTACATTTATTAAATAGAACGCTGTATATTTTGCCATATTTTGAATCTTTATTCAATTTTACATCGAAAATGTAAAAAACACTATACGGTAATAATTGCTGGTTTTTGAAATAATTTAGTTACTAAAGGCCTGTCCACACTTAGAAACATGTAACGAACACTTTAAAATTTATGTAGAACTATAATAAAGTTATAAGGGGAAGGGAAATTTACCGAACATTATTAACATGTTCAAAAAAAGAAGAAATGAACTTTTAATTAAATCAAACCCATTAATTTATTAATTACACAATATATATATATATATATATATATATATATATATATATATATATATATATATATATATATATATATATATATATATATATATATATATATATATATATAATTTTTATAAAAACATATACTAGGCCAACAAATGTTGAAGAAAAAAAATTTTTATTTTTGATTTTATCAAAGTTATTTGAAAAAAAATTTTGCTACTTCAAAAACCAAGATTGGGAAAAAAACATTTAACATTTTTTATATGGGTGTTCGAAAATTGAAAAACCAAAAATTAAAAGAGGCATTTATTTGACAAAAAATATGGAAATAAGTTACTAGTAAAAGTTGTTCAAAATTAAAAGATAGTTCCTAATATCTTTTTTTAAAAAAAATCGGCCTAGTTTTATTAATTTGTGATAAAAATTTTTTTTTAATATTATCTAATTCCAAATTAACAACTCTTTATTGTACTAGTAGGCGTTGATAGTGAAAAGGCTGTATTGACATTTCGCTTTTATAATTTATTAGCCGCAGAAATGTCAGCTTACTTAACAGCAAAAAATTTGATAAAATTAATATTAAAAATTTAAATTGGTTTTAAAAAATTAATTTATTCACAAATAAATAAAAGTAGGCCGATTTTTTGAAAATTGGTATTAGAGACTATTTTTTAATTTTGAACAACTTTTCCTAGTAACTTATTTCCATATCTTCACAAATAAATGCCTTTACTCTTGTACCATTTTAAGTTTTTCAATTTTCTGAACACCGCGTATAAAATATGTCAAATGTTTCTATTCCAATCTTACCCAAGAAGTAGCAAAATTTTTTATCAAATAGTTTTTTTCGATAAAATCAAAAATAAAAAGTTTTTTCTCTTCAACACCTTTTCCGTGGACATACTGTATATATATATATATATATATATATATATATATATATATATATATATATATATATATATATATATATATATATATATATATATATATATATATATATATATATTAATTAGGTAATTCCGGGGGAGATGGCCATATGGGGAGAGATGGCCTATCGAAATATTTCAAGGAATCGCTCCCGATGTACTGTTTAGCATTTAGTTCACAATTGTGGTGTTAGTTTCTTAAAATAATGGTGATATTTGTATTTGTTGCAAAGTATACGAACAATGCTACGTTATAACCTCAAAATTATTTGTTTCGTGTCATGTCTTGTTTTAGTTTTCGTTGTGGCCATCTCTCCCGGAAAAGGGAGAGATGGCCAATTCAGTCGGTATATGATGGCCATAGTGCCATGGTACAGAAATGATGTTTTATGCAAATAATTGATTTATTTTTATATTTGTTGTAGATGCCTAATAAATATAAGAGAAAAAAGGGAGTGGCTGTGAGAGGAAACTGGTCAGAAGAATCACTAAAAGCAGCTATTAGTGCTTGAAAATGATGGATTATCCGTACTAGCGGCAGGTCTCCAGTACCAAATACCTAGAAAAAAATTAGAAAGAAGAATAAAGACAAATAATGACAAGAAAGGACCTATGGGACCACCCACTTTATTTGGAGAAGAAAAAAAGAGAAGAAATTGGTTACTCATATTAAAACAATGCAAGCTAAAAAGGCCCCTTTAAAAATGGATTACGTGAGAAAAAAATTTCTTACGAATTAGCCGAACAGTTAAAATTAAACATATATTCAACAAAGAAAATCAGAAAGCAGGATATGACTGGTTGCAGATGTTCTTACAGAAATACCGATATTACACTAAGGAAGTCAGAACGGGTTTCTTTGGCTAGAGTCAACGCCTTGAATAGATCAGGGAAATTAATGCATATTTTCAACTGCTTGAAAGGTCCTTATCCAAGACAATGAGATTACCTCCTAACTGCGTATTTAACATGGATGAATCCCCCTTACAGTTAAACAGTCGTCCGGACCGTGCTTGCTGAAAAAGGTTCTAAGGCGGTTTCCACAGTAACATCAACTGAAAAAAGGGAGACAATAACCATTATAGCCTGCTGCAATGTGGAAGGCACGTTCTTGCCACCTGCTTGTATAATGAAAGGAAAAATAAAAAACCCGAGTTTGAAGACGGGTTGCCTCCAGGATCAAAATTATTCATATCTCAAAATCAGCGTACATAACGTCAGAAATATTTTTAGAATGGTTAAAAACACACTTTGTTCCAAGGAAATCAGCCGGAAAAGTTGTTCTTCTGTTAGACGGCCACTCAACTCATTGCAATTCCGTGGAAATGTTGGAATATGCCAATCAGAATGACATTATTTTGATATCAATGCCCAGTCACACGTCTCATTATCTCCAGCCCTTACATCGCTCAGTTTTTAAATTATTAAAACATCACTTTTATGAACAGTGTAGACTTTGGCTGATCCAAAACCCAGGACGTCGAATAACCAGGCTTTCTTTCGGAGCTTTACTTAGCAAGGCTTGGGGTAAAGCAGCATCGTCGGAAAATGCAATTGCTGGATTTAAAGCAACTGGAGTGTATCCCCTCAAGCCAGGAGCGGTGCCAGATTATGCGTTTATTCAAGAATCTACAAGTGACTCGACGAATACCTGTTACACAAGTACTTCCCACTGTACATCTGCTCTGATAATGAAAAGGAACCTATACCAGGTTGTTCTTATGAACCAAGAAATGATACAAACTATAGCCCCAGAATCTCCGTAAAAACTGCCACGATGTCTAATGTTTCACACCCGAGCTCTCCGAGAGAGGCTTCGTTCAGTAAAGATCCAGATTACACCCCATCTCGAATTTTACAGGATATATCACCTATTCCACAAAAATTGATTGAAGTGCGTAAACGAGCAAAGCAAGTTGGAAAACTATTGACTTCGGAAGAACACATCAAAATTGAAAAAGATGCTGCAGAAAAAAGTCTAAAAAAGGAAAACGTAAGAAAATGTTCAAAAAATAAAGAAGGAAAAAGAAGAGACAATAAAAGGTACTATTCGATGTAAAAAGAAAAGCCGTTCGAAGACTATCTGATAATAGTGACGATATTCCATTAAAAATGTTGTCAGATAAGAATAAGAAAAGAAATTAGACGAAAAGGACAACTGTCGTGGGTGTGGTGAGAACTATTACGAAACACTTCTCATCGAAGACTGGCTTCAATGTACAGTGTGCATGTTTTGGGTTCACGAACACTGCACTGCATTTGAAACGATGTGCTCCAAATGGCGACGGGGGAGAAAAGAAGACTTAAAAGTAAAAATAAGACCAAAAAGTAATTATAAGCCTAGAATTAAGTTATGGCCATCTTACTCTAATGCCATGGCCATCACGCCCGGACACCTTGGGAGAGATGGCCAATTGTGATTTAAAAAAAACTTGAATTAATAAGGTGATCTCTTTAGAAATTGTTACTTTTATGTTTATAATATGATAGTTGATTCGTTAAAGTTTAATAAAAAATAAATATAATTATAAAAACATAAGTATTTGATTTCTAATAGAGCTTAGAAAAAACTATGGCCAACTACCCCGGACTTACCCTACTTATCAAGATCAAGTTACACATTATATTCTTGTTTATCTACATGGGTAAATCTGGCGACAAGCATACCATTGACCTACCACATACATTGGGTAGTGTAATAAGTTTATGGGTTTGATTTAATGTAAAGTTTATTTTCTTTAGTCTAGAAAATTAAGCTGAAAAAAGTGCAAAACTCGGAAAGTTTTTCAAAATGCATAGATTTGCATAAAAATTTTAGGATTAAGCTTAACTTACCCTTCTCTTCAAAATCTATATTATGTCGATGGGGGTGAAACTCTCACTCAATTAAGTTGAAAAAGTAGCATTTTGTTTCTTTGAAACATTACTTGAAATATTTCAACCCTTAATAAACCCCTATTATGATTTAAAAAATATATTTATTTCCTAAAAAAATAATATATTATCACAGTGTTTTGCATGAAACTTTGGGATTAAGCTTAACTAACCCTCCTCTTTAAACCTTTAAAACTTTCATATTAAAGCTTAAGCCACATAAAATTGGGCTCATATAAATTGAAAAATAAGTATTTAATTCTTTGAAACCTTATTTAATATATTTTAACCTTTAAAAATTAACCCTTCTTATGATTTAATAAACAAAATTATTTACCCTAAAAAAATTAACATATTGTCACAGAGTTCTAATAAAAAAATGTGACTGCTCCAAAATATTACTAATTTAATTTTGTTATTGTTTAATCCTTAAAAATCCACCCCTTACAATATTACAATGCCAAAAATAGTACAAAACCTCGGATTTAAACAAAAATGCTTCGAATCGCTTTTAGAATGCTCCAAAAATTGTCTTTTTAAGCATAACTTCTTTAGTTTTTGTGATAAAAAGTTCTTTAAAAACCATTTTGTTGGTTATTTTTTAAGATATAAGGTCCTACATATTAAAATTGTTTAAAACCCTTACTTTTTTAAAGGGGTGAGTTTAAAGAGCTAAAACAAGGTAGTTCTCGTCTATACACACTCGTTTTAAACGTTTATAGGTATCTCACTTTATTTCCGTCATACAGTAAATTATAAAAAGCAAAATATTTGTAATTCAGCAGCTGCATTTTTTTCGGATCTAAGCAATTTAAATCGGTTAAAATTTTAGAATGCATTTATGATACAAAGATAAAGAAAATTAAAAAAGGGCTACAAATCATTTTAATCAGGGTGTTATTTAGGGGGTTGCTTTCGAAGATTTTTGCACTAAAGACAAATTAGTCTAACCTTATTTTAATCATAACATACTTAAGTTTTTTGATACATACCTTTTTTAAAAAAAAGGAAGGCCTTTTCAAATCCTTCAAAAAAGTTACTAATAGTTTTCCTCGAAAAATTTTGTGTTTGATGAATAACATTAACAAACCACGACTTGGTTTTTATTGGTCCAACAGCAATTACAAAAAAATTATTTGCTTATTTAAAGCAACAATTTTGGTATTTACATTTATTTTTGATAAAATGCATACTTATCGAGTTATTTGCAAAAAACCGATTAAAAACGTTAATTTTATCGACGAAAGACTCCGACTTTCGATTGCCTGGAATATTTTTTTGCTCGGAAATCATTTTTCTATCGATTTCTATAGTTAAAATATATACTAAAAAAATTCCACCCCCGACATGGTTTGACAACCACCCACAAAGTAAAGGCGCCCTTCGGCATGATATAGACTTTAATCCTTGGACTATTTCCTACCTACTGTCGAAATTTCAAGTCATTCTATGCATATTGAAAAAATTGCTAGGCAAAATGGTTTGTTTCCTGGACTACTTCTTTTTAGAACATGGTATATAAAAGCTTATTTTTGTTAATGTTTTTTACTCTTACTCTAAAACAAATTGGTATTTATCGGTAAGAAATCCTTTTTTAGAAAATATTTTATTTTAATATAAATAAATAAATAAATTATTGACTTTCTGTGTTTAAGCATTTTATGTATCTATTTAATTGCTACCTTTTTCCATTTTCTAATTTAAATCTCAAATTTCTCTCAAATTAAATAAATTAATTTTATTTTTATTAACAATAAATACGTTTTTTTTTTATTAAAGCATAGGTATCGAAATAAAAGAGGCTTTCAAAATCGAACCAATAAATAAGATGCCCAATTAAGAAAATGCTAATTTTATATCGTATTTCTTTTGTTTTAGTTTTAACTTATTTTCTTAAATGCTTTTTAAAATTCTACAGCAAAAATACACAAGATCAACAAGATGCTTAGTACTCATTGGATGAAAAAAAATCTTATATTTTAAAAATTAAACAAATTATAAATGGGTATCAAAGATTTTATTATTAGTACCCTAATCCGACTCTAATATAGATAAAATCCAGTAGCTGCAGCCGACGCAGTATCGACCATTTATTATTCAGTACTACCTACATGAAACACAATCTTGAAATCTAAAAAGGTATTCAAGTCATCCTTTGTTGCCATTGGACGGTACGATGTTGGTACTCAAGGTGTTTACTGTATTAGCCAAGCCCCTTTACTTTAACGTAGGTATAGTTTGTTTCATAAGAAAGGTTTATAGAACGAAATGTGTCATATATATACAGTAAAGCGCACCGTACTGCGAACATAGGAGGCTCCTGGACAATTTTGGATGTACCCAATTCTAAAATACCACTAATAATTTTTGGCTTGCATCTCAACTTCCGTCTCGTTTTCTCACGTGGCGCATTTTTGGTTAAGACTGGTGGGGAGTGCCGTGATAAATTCGGAAGAATTTATCTGCCCAGTTTAGTTGTGTACTACGTTTTTATTTTCAGTAAGTGGATGCAGTGTTTATAGGCAAGTAGCAGGAGCTAGCTAGCGTCAACCGACTTCGATATGATTTCTTATCAGTCATAAATTTAAAATTAGTTGCTTACGAGACCGCAACGTTTGCTGCTTAAAAACCAAACAGTTTTTCCTAATAAAATAAAATAATTTGCTCATATAAATAATGGAACGTAGAAGATATTTTTAAGAAAATAATTTAGTGTGCATTCATAGAATAAAAAAAAAAGAAAAACTCTTTCAAGTTATCAAAGATGATCAAATAAACCACCTTCTTCAGCCAAACAATAACCAAGATTGTCATAAAAACGCCTTCTGACATTTGCTAGAATGTTAAAGGTAATAATCCTAAATTCTCAATTTGTAATTGCAATTCTTGTAGATTATTAGCCCTATTCTCCTGGAAACCATAAATTTATGATTTTACGTGACCTCAGAGAAAAAAATCGTTGGGAGAGACCATGAAGTGAAAATGTCGATTCATCAGTAAAAACAATGTTTCTTATAAAATTTTCATTGTTATTTTTCATTTCCATTACAGTTTCAAAAAATTGCCTTCGTCTAAAATGATCATCAGGGAAAATTTCATTGGTTTTTCTTACTTTGTAGGATCGGTATCAATTTTTTCAGCACTCTTTCCACCGATCTTCTGCTCAAATCAACTTTTCTATTGTATTAATGAATACTGTAGGATTTAATAACACTTGCCACTACCATAATTTCTTTCATTTTCCTTTGTTGTTTTTTTTTGAGGCACTATCATGTTTATGTTTTCTTGGAGTTAAACAACCAAATGTCAGAAAGTTTTTAATGACTCGGTAAATATGGAAATCCTGGAGTCGGCCTGGTTAGAAATAAATTATTAAATAATTCCCCAATTCCCCTAACAGGATTTCCACGGTGATACCATTCAATAATTTGAATTTTGTCCTCCAGTTCGTAAACATCCATTATTAATAACTATTTAAAAAAAAAAACTTTTTGGTCGCAAATAATCGACACAGTACAACCATTGCTGTCGAGCGTTCGATACTAAAGAACTATTTCAGAAATAAACGTATTGAATTGTTGGCTGGAAAATTATTCCAATCCAAAATCGTCTAGGATCGTCCTATGTTCGCAGTACTCTGCGCTTTACTGTATATACAGTGTACCTGAAATTGGTAAGGAATGTATTGGGCTCTTAGAAACCATATAAAATAAAAAGATGTTTAAATGGTGAAAGTAATAGGCTATTCATTTGTAAATTTAATAATGTTTTTTGGGATGGTTCTCTTGGTATTTTAAAAAAGTAGTGTATTTTTTAAATTAAATATATTTTTAGAATCTGTAAAAATATTATTTGGACAACATTTTAAGAGCAATACATTTTCTTATTAAGGTTTGAATTTTGATGTTTCAGTTTTAAGATACCATCATCAACATTTTTTTTCTTATGGCGGTCATTTTTTTAGCACATTTAATTTTTTTATAATTTTTCGATTATATGTACCACTTTGTTGGAAAATCCCATGTAAATGTATCTCCAACCATGTCCACATCCACATTTTATTTATGGTGTCATGTAAAAAATAAAACGACCTTTTTTCGCTTGCTTGGTAAAAAAATACCCATGTAAAACCCTACAAACCATGCGCAATAAATAGACGAACAATTGCGCCATTTTTACGAGGGCCAATGGTCAAGGACCCACCAAAAAAATATTCCAGTATGTCAGGCGATTTTGCATTGACAGGTGAACCGATTTGACCTTAACACATGCGAATACTTGGTCTGTTCAATTACAAAATAAATAAAATTGTGCCATGTAAAGTAAAATATCGTTCCATCAATTAATTACACAGCTCCAGAAAAAAGGTCAAGATCATGATATTTCCATGTATTTATTAACGCCGAATTCAAATCCGACCTCAGAAAAGGACCTAGACGTCTAGGATTGGCCCCAGAGGCAGGAAAGTTCCCTTACGGGGCATGAAAGATGGATTTCTGGATGCCGGATGATCAACCATGACATTTCAATGTACTTTTTAACGCTAGACCCGAATTGGTGGTCGAAAAGTTTTCCCCTACTGGCTGACCAAAACTACCCCTAGGTAAAGGTGGAAAATCGAGTTTTGCTCGCTGGAATCGCAAACATGGGAATATCACCGTTGCGATTTCGGTGTCCAAACCACGATTTTTCATCCCTCGTAGGGGTAGTTTTGGCTCTTAAAAGTGCATTACAGTATGGTAAAAATTTTCGATTACAAATTCAGGTCCAGCGTTGAAAAGTACATGAGAATACCACCGCTGCGATTCCGGCGTTCAGAACTCGACTTTCCACCCCTACCTAGGGATAGTTCTGGTTTTAGAGGGTAAACTTCAGTAGGATGAAAACTTTTCAATCACAAGTTTAGGTCCAGCGTTGACAAGTACATGAGAATACCATCGTTGCGATTCCGGCGTGCAAATCTGGATTTTTCACCCCTCCCTAGAAGTAATTTTGGTCCTAGAGGATTAATTTTAGTAGGGAAAAACTTTTCGACCACAAATTTGGGTCGTAGGGCCTTTCCTAAGGCCAGATTCAGATTCATCGTCGAAAAATACATGGGAATGTCATGGTCCGATCCACAGATCTCGATATTTTTTTTGTGGGTGTTACTTTATAACATGTCAGATATAAATGCCATCACGGACTTATAAGTGCTATCTCTGTACTACTGTACTCTATAAACGTCAATGTAAGTTCATGCTTTGCCTTTTAACCGGAAGAAACCTACAGATTTTTATAGAATTTAAATCACATACAACGGCACACGGTGTTCAGTGGAAGTTATCCATCCAGTTACTATCAGTTCCCAGAGTTACTTAAATATATTGATCGACACCATTACAAAGCGATGTTTTAAAGGCTGGTTAATACAGACAACTTTAAATTTAATTTAACTTGGGTGTTAGATCATTGCACACCAATATATAGGCACGTTTATACACACTTTAAGAAAACTTTAACTTTAACTTTTATTTAAGAAGTTGGCCAACTTTTATTTTCTTAAAGTTAAATTTAATAATAATGAAAATAATAATGCGCAAACAGTGTAACCAAACTTAAAATTATTCTAGACCTAGCTGTCAACTTTAACCTTCAACCCGATTTACGTAACGGACAATACGGATATCTTTATTAATTATTTTATTTATTAAATTATAACACACCAAGCACAGCAAATAGTAAAACCGTGTCAAAACATAAAAAAATGGTTTAATAATTAATACCAACCCAACGAAATTTTCGTGTTTCTGCGCTTGCCTAAGGTAAATGTAAATATTCTTTATAAATGTTTAAAAAATTCTTAAAGTTAAAATAAATTTAAATAAAATTTAAATTTAAAGTTGTCTGCATAAATCAGCCTTAACGCAGCAGTTGCATCCTTTTCATATGAAATTGGTTCTACCTTTATCTAAATTTAAAAGACAATGCTCTTCGTATAGGTGGCTTTTATAGCATGGACAACTTTGAAATTGCATTCGTTATTGGTCGACATGGTTTTATGGTACTTTTGTGCGTGCACACAATGGTGGTACGTGCAGCTATGACTTTGCTTCTGAATTTATGGATCACAATCACGGAAGTATCGATATGAAATTTCGTAGATGATTTTTTACGCAAAAGTAAACTAACTATGTATTAATAAATAATTTTATGTATTTTTTTATTATATTATATAAAAAACAGCTGTCGTTAGAAAGTGCAGATTTCAAGAAATCCGTCACCCACCCTACAGCCCAGATTTGGCTCTCAGCAACTATCGACTGTTAACAAATTGAAATCAGAGCTAATTAAACGCGTTGTTTACAAATTTTAAAAGGTTGGTAAACCTAAATGTCAAATCAAATTGCAGCAATAAATTTTAAATTGTAAAGATGTTTTTGCACTTGAAAGATTTCTTGCGTGAAATTTTCTTGCTGCAATTCTTTATCTGTGCACGCGCACTTGTTGTTTTAAAACTGCTGCGTTTTTTTTATGCTAAAGAATAGGGCAGGCGCTATTTTTTTCCTGCAGCAACCTAGCAATTTTGGTGATTATTTAAGTGATTTTTTAGGTACCAACCTTCAAATATGTTGACACTGTACAATTAGTATAACCTAGAATAGCGCCCAACGTTGGGTAAAATATATTTATAAATAACAATTTGAAAACAAAATAATTAAATAATATTTTCCAAATTTCAGGAAGTTGATAAACCTTATTTTCAAAACAATTTGCGGCAATTTTTAAAGTGTAAAAACATTTGGTAAAATTGCATCCAGGAAAGACTGCAGCAAGAAAAATGTAATGCAAGAAACTTTACAACCTTTTAAACTGTGAAAACACAGGCAAGGAATCTTTTAAATTCTTTAAACACCTATAGGTATTTCTTGCAGTAAAGGGATTCTTTGTCGGTGTTTTCTCGGTCCGATGGTTTGTTTGCTTGCTTGTCTTGGTGTTACTGCTTGGCAATTTCCAGCTGGATTTAATATCTATCATAAAAAATCATTTTTTAAAATATATATTTTGATTCTGGCCTGCAGATTATATAATATTGACCACCACACGGCCACCATCCCAAGTCCGGAAAAGAAAAAGGGCGTTACAATTTACCATATAACGCCAAAAATATTTTTTAGGAGCTACTAACCGACTCCGGCATTTTTTAGATTAGACCATTCGTAATGCCGGCACGACTAAACGGACAACTTTATTTGGAGGTTTTGCAGAACGATTTCTACGATTTAGTATAGTTGGATCAATATAAAAATAAAAACTCGGTTTTCTTTAAAAGGAAAAAAAAAAACATAAAAAGTAGCCGAATAGGTTTAATTTGAACTAGCGGCCGCCCTTGCTTTTTATAATGTGCCGCTTCCCGCACGTGTCTGTAATAATAGACCATAAAGCCGACAACAAAAATTAAACCTTTTTGCTACTTTTTATGTTTTTTTTCTTTTCAAAGGGCACCGAATTTTCATTTTAAAAATGATCCTACTATAGAGCACTTACCTCTTGAAACCGACCGAAACATTTTCTACGTGCACAATGGGGCTTCGTCTCATTTCAGCGTTGCTGTGCGGAAGCACCTGAATAACGTCTATCATAACCGTTGAATAGGTAGAGGAGGACTTATTGCCTGGCCTCATTGATCTCCTGACCTAACGCCGTTGGATTTTTATTTGTGGGGTCACCTCAAAACCTTGGCGTATTCCACTCTGATCAATAGTGGAAAGGAACTTTTACGGAGAATCACTTTTCATTGTGATCAAATAAGAAACAATGCTGGGTTATTGTGGCGGGTACAGCAGTCCTCAATTCGTCGTGCTCGCAAGTATATCAGACTTCACAGAGCCAATGTTGAACCCTCTTATGAAGTTTTTTACCAAAAGTTCAATTTTTTATTTAAACTTTAATGTTGGCGACAAAAGAAAATTCATCTTTTTTGTATTCACCCAACAGAACTTGGGGAACAAACAGTGTAAATAAAATAACGTTTTTTTAAGCAGCTAGGATTAGCGACATAATGAAAAGTACTTAATTTTTAGTCAATAATTTAAAGTTTGTAAAAATCGTTGTTCTAAGTTTTAATGATATAGGGCGTAAATGAGGGGGTCATGAGTGTCACAGGTAGTCCGTTCCTACAGCTGTAAGTTATATACAACACCTCCTTTGATAGAAATTTAAAGAGTCTTACATCCTATTAAAATAAAATTGGAATATTCCTGTTGGTTCAAAAATTATGTCTTAAAAATTTGGAGCTCTTTGGGAGTCAATATCTCTAAAGAGAAGGCTTCTACGACAAAAGTTTATATGAACTTGTAGTATTCTTTTCACGAGTTTTTTTTTTCATATCCGGAAAATCTCCCACATTTTTCAGGCAGGAGACAATTGTCGGGGCCAGTTGTCTTGGGCCAGTTGCGAGAATGTCTGAGGCCAGCCCAAATGAATGAGAACTTGTTCACACGGCGGACCAATTGCCACGACAGTTAGTGACAGAAAATGGCGGAGTCCTCATCGTCTGTTGTGTCTCGTGATGAATTAAGAGTAATGCGTGATGATCTTTGTCGAGAATTTACCGCTGAGGCTTGCGAAATTCTCGAAGAAGAGTTAAATAAGAAGAGGGAGTGGTCAAGAAAAGGCTATTGAAAAGAGTCAGTCACCGAGCTTCATCGCAATTGATAAAAGAGTTACGAATGGAGGATCCATTGGAATATAAAGCTTGTTTAAGGATGAGTCCGGAGAGTTTTGACGAACTATTGCAGCTTGTTGAAAGTAAACTATTTAAACAAGACACAATAATGAGAAAAGCACTGCCTTCTAAGTTAAAATTAAACTCACACACGTAGATGTCTCGACTAACAAAGGCAAACTGGCCCAAAACGAAATATCTACTGCCCTATCACCTTCACACGGCGCCAGTTGTCAAGACAACTGCTGTATAGAGTGGTGGGGGGCGTCACTGCGCCCAATCAATTGTCCTCTGTCTACTCCTGAGATAGTCAAATTTCAGGACAACTGGCGGGGCAGTTGGCACGCCAAATGGCCAGAAGTGTTTACACGTAGCCAATAATTTTATACCAGTGGCAGTAATCTGTCCTCTGTCAATTGTCTCCTTAACTGGCATCGTGTAAACGCGGCTTTAATTATATTTATTATTAGTAATACGCCACAATAGTAGTCAAAATGCACAGTAGGCGTAGGTAGGAAGTTATTTTAGTTTTAAGGACCCCATACCAAGAAAAACTGGGTAAACTGGTTAGGCGTTGTATGGTCGACAAAAAAAAGATTTTAAATACCTAACAATAAAAGAAAAAATATATCATAAGTTCTTTTTTCTTTTCCGCACGCGACGGCAGTTACACGACCGACGCGAAGCGGAGTTCGGGTAAGCCGTCAAGGATGGAAAAGACAATTTCCGTACGTGTTAGGTACAGCATTTTTTCTACGAGTGTGTGGAAAAAGTCAAACTAAACAACTATTAGATAATATTTATTTTTACCATTACTAATTATTATTATTAACAACATTAATTGTAAAAGAACAGTTGGTAGCATTTTGCAAATGAATCGCAGAGGCAAGTTGTTGTGGGTAAGTTGCGGAGTTGGAGATTGCCGTTGAAGTGCAATTGAACCGGTCGTCGAACAGGTAACAGAGACACATTGTTGCTTGCTAGAAGGCGGTACAATGGGCCTTGAGTGCGTTTTGCTGTGTTCAAAAGTAGATGAATTTGGGGATAATATTTTGTTTGAAGTTCTTCTTGAAACTTGTAGAGCTTTCTAGGTAGCCTTCTGCAACAGATGATGACTTCCAACCTGCAAGTCTTTTAATATTCGTTAGGCCTTTACCAGAATTAGCTAACATTGTAGCTGAGGAACGGCGAAAGCTATGTCCCGTGTAAAGTTCTGGGTTTGGAAGACGTAAATAGGCAGCTATTTCAGAGGGCATCTTGCCAAAAGTATTTATTCCTATGCACTGGACAGTACAAGCCAATTTTTTGTAATTAACAAAAAATCTTCGGTGTGGTGTTTCGGGCTTTCGTAAACTGGAATACATTCTATACAAAGCTAGATATTTTCCATTTTCAATTTCCTCGGAAATGACAAAACTTCGGCTAGAATGGTTTTTGGAGTCTGGAATATTTACAATTAAAAGATTCCCCTTATCGTCAATATCATCAATGCTAATTTTCATCAATTCTTCTAGCTACCTTCATCGCTAGATAGACATCATTTGGAGCATGATTAATACATTTTGCTATTTCATCATTCGAGAAAATGTTGGCCTTCTTGGGTCTAAATCCCACATTTTGCTTCTTCAAAAGTGTTGTAACTTTGAAATATTTGCTTAAATCCATGTTCTTTTCGATCTTAATGACACTTTTTAACATGGAATACCTTGACCATAAGGAATTGGGTTTACATGTTTTAGCAAGTTCCGCGGAATATGCCATAAAAACTTCTTCTTTCATACTTTTGATTTTTTTCTCGCCACACCAGCTTGTAAATGCTGTATATTCTTTCTCGTACCTGTGCCTTGACTTGGACGGCAACAAATCTAAATTTGCTATTTCGACTGCTTTGAGAATGGATTCAGGTAATTCCTCGTCAGAAGACTCCATGGGAAACGTTTTTTATTCAAAATCGACGATACTGATCAAAATGTACTAACACTTTTAATTATCGATGACTTTTAATGATTTTGATCTTCTATAATATGGACACCGGCACCGGTCAAAACTAAAAATCTGACAAGCAAGTTTAATATATACCAGGATGTTTAAAACAATGTTTTTAAAACAATATTAACTTTTAGTAAATATTTCGTTGATTTTACACCTAGTTTGTACAAATAAAAGAATACTATGCCAATAATAGAATTATACTAAGTCAAACATCAGAATCAAAAACATTTTAAGTACCTGTTTAAGTGGGAAATTTGCAAGGGTTTATTTTTCCGCACTAGTGCGGAAAAGTGACACTTTCCAAACTAAATTGCGACCGGAAAAGTGCTGCTTTCCACACGCTAGTAGAAAAAATACTTTTTGGGATTTTAAAGAGCAATTTTCTGCCTAAGTTTTTTAGTCATCAAACAACAGGACTTAAAAGGTTTAAATCTGCCTAAAAATAAACAGTGGAGATTTGGGTTCAAAAAAAATGTCTATAGTCTGACGTCGCAATAGTTTAAGTCCATTTAATTCGATAAAAAACATAATATTTTATTAAAAAAAAAAATTACAAGGGACAAATAACTGCTGGGTTTGGTTATCAGTACATCCAAATTAAGTTACAAAACCAATAATTGCTTGAAAACAAATTTTCTGCAGGTCTTTTACCGACTTAACCGTAAATTTTTTTTTTTAAATAAAAGTCGCGAAAAAATAAATTAAAAAATAACGTTTACCTACTTATTTTTTATGAAATGCTTTAAAACTCAAATTTAGGTAGGTAATAAAAAAGGCACAGTCGGAATAAAAAATGCTCATTTGATAATTTATATCCCGAAAATATCCCCGAAATCCTTTAAAATAAATTACATCTTAAATAAAATCTTATACGGCAGTCTCATTTCCCGGTAATCCTGGCAAAGGATAAAAAATATCCCTGGAAATGAAGCAATTCCATTTCCACGGACGCGGAAAATCAAAGCGTAGAACCGATCCTCCGTACCGAATTAGCATTTTTCCTCATTACGCTTGGTGTTATTTTTCCCAGACTCGGTCATGAATTTAAATTTCATCGGGTTTCTGCTGAGAGTTTTCGTCTACAATTCCAATTTTATTGGTGGGGATCGCCATCATATAAAGCATTTTTATTTTTCCCTGTAAATACAGGGTGGTTGGACATAAAACTGTCATTTATTATTAGATTTTAAACGTCGAATTACGATAAATAGGCATGGCAACAGTATTCTTTGCGAGTTTGATTCGAGATACATACAGGGTGTCCCAAATTCATGCTTCATCATTGGGATCTCGAAAACTCGAAATGGAGGCAAAGCTGCGCAATTTGATGCTGATCATACATAACCTAACTTTAGATATGTAATCGCTAATCGCATTTATGGCAAGTTTACGCTAGCACGCACTAAACAAACAATAAGGTTATCCAGCATGCGTATTTAAAATAAAGGAGCAGGGCCGGACTTAGAAATTTCGATAAATCATTTATTAATTAATATTTATGAAATATATTTTTTCTAATTTTGACTTTTAAAGTAACACTTTTTAAAAACTCATTGAAGTTGTTAAATATCTTTTAAGGTAGGTTTATGAAGAAAAATTAAGTTAAGTTAAGTTAACAAAAATTAAGTTAATATAAATTAAGACATTTGTGTGAAAACATGCAAATCGATTTTAAAATAATAAAAAAATTAAGCATGCGTAGAGCAAATCACTGTTAGCCTATTTTATAATTATTTTAAAAGGGATACGTTTATTTTATTTTATTTTAAGGTTAAAAAATTAAAATAAGTTAAGAAAGATAAAAGTTTGTTATCTTCTTAACTTAACTAAAGTTAATTTTTAATTTATTTGTATAATTGAAACCATTTGATTACATAATATTTATCTCTTCTTGTGTTACTTTAACTTATTTTAACTTAATTTAATTTTTCTGCATAATCCTAATTTTAGTTTCCTTAACTAGTTACAAAAAGTAAAATTTTTTGCAACTGGTGATAAAAAGTAAGATATTTGACAACGTCAATGGGTTTTGAAAAGTTTTTTATATTTTAAACATTAATTAATAAGAATCATAAAAAATTCAAAATTTAAAAAAATTTTGTGTGAAAGGCGTTGGGAAAAACTATTTTTCTTAATTTACATTCTTTTGCTCTGCTCGTTACGAAAAATAGTGCTTTTCCCAACTGGTTTCACAAATAACTCTTTTTATCGATATTTAGATACTGATTTTTTATTTTGCATTTCTATACATATATATATATATATATATATATATATATATATATATATATATATATATATATATATATATATATATATATATATATATATATATATATATATATATAGTAAATTATTTAGGTAGGAATATTAACAATTAGGTAACAAAATTAATTTTACAAAATTTTAATTGCAAAAAATGTGGGGGCTAATAAAAGATAAAGTTTGTTTTAAGACCCAGTCTTTCGACCGCCGTGAAACGGTTTTGAAACTGTTAGAATCGCTTAAACGCGTGAGTGTCTACTTTACGCGGTTTATTGTCAGTTCAAAAACGGCGAAGTTTGAACGCTTTCTCATATTTAAAAGGTATTACTTTGCTTGGGGATCAGTTAAGGGACCATGTAATATACCCATCCATGATGGGTTTATTTATCTGAACTTGCATATTGCCGTACAATAAACAGTTTTTTTGCGAGATTGGAACAAACTTTTAAACAGAAGGAAAAAAATTTTAGTAAAGTAACTCTTTCCCGCTTAGACTTATTTTTTCAATAGCAATAATAAGATATGTAAACCTCTTAAATGTATTTATACAAAACGAGCATATATTTACTAGAGGCAGCCTTGCCGTTTGACAGTTCGAATAGGCGTGCGAAAGAGAAAAAAGAATCATAGTATAACCTTTCTCCGTGGCTCCAACGTGTCGGTTGATCGACGAGGAGAGGCCGACCAATCGACACGCAGAGCGGGGTACATAATATATTCCTTCCACTGACCAATGAGCACGTTGGAATGAGAGAGAGCCTCATTTTCTTTTGCACAAATGTTCGCTTTCCAAGCGGATTACCAAAAAACAGTTTATAATTTTTTTATAGACAAAAAGAAAGTATAAATGCTACCACTAAAAACAAAATGAGTCAATAAAACAGTAAAACTTCTTTAAATTCTATATATATAAATTCCATCACAAATTACAAAATAAGTCAGTCCAAAAACTAAAAAATCTTACACAGAACTGGCCGGCGACAAACGTGTAAATAAAATCGGTCTGCCAGTCCGTTCTGCGCATGATTTAAGACCCTTAGCGATGACCACCGCCACAGGGCACGGGCACATTTTTTTTACCCATGAAATCTAACTTTTAAACTCCGCATCTTTTAAAGGTTTAAAATTTCAAATACTCCCAAAGACTTAAAAAAAAAATATTCGCAATTGCATTTTTATTTTTTATAGCTCTATTTATAGGGTGTTAGAAAATAAATTTTACATTCTTATTGCTACTTTTTCTGTTCTACAAGACAGTGGTATTAGAGTTAAACTCCGTCGTTTCGTCATTAAGCTGCCATCATCAACTTTGTTTTTTTTTTTTAAATACGGTCCTGGATTTTTTATTCCGGATTTTAAAAGCTTTTAGGATCCCAAAACCAATGATGTATCACTCTTATTCGGAAAAATAATTTTAATGTTTTCCTACCAAAAATCTATTACATGATTTCTTATGAAAATTGGAATTAATATGAAGTTTTTGAATAAGCGCGATACCACATTGGTTTTCGATCTTGGGGTTTTTAAAACAAAATAAAAATCCGGACCAAAAAACAAAAAGATGATGG
>JAHBCN010012490.1:0-26494 GCA_019359885.1 Listronotus oregonensis
GTAAGTTTAAGAAAATTTTTATTTTTTTTTGCCTTTCTTTTTAAAAAGATTTTAAAAATGGTGGGAGCCCAAAACATCGTTATCTGAATAAAAATTTGTAAAATTTAAACCCCATTTTTTTTTTAAATTTAATTTTGTTAAATGTTTCCCCTGATCCGAAAATTAATAAAATTATTAATTGATTTATTTATTTAAAACAGAAAAAAAGAACAAAAATAAAATATTTTTTTGGGGTTTTTTGTTTAGAGCCTAGACGATTTTTGCCCAAAGTTCCATGTTCCAAACCTCAAAAAGAACCAAAAAGCAACAAAAAATCTCAGTTTTTCCCCTTATGCCTTTTTGGAGTTTCCCAAACCCCCTTTTGTACTTCCTTCACCCCGTTTTTACAATGATTTTTACAATTTTTCAATTTTCCTAACACGATCTTACAAGCATCGTTGTCGTTACAGTATAAAAAATTTAATCCAATTTTTGAGTAAGCTAGCATAGTTGGCTGTACTGCCAGAGCATACAGTCGTGGGTGTTGCCGTTTTATTTGGAAATAATAATCTTTAACACCCAAAGTATGTAGACTATAAAACCTGCTGCCTGCAAAGGTACTTTCTTTCCCTCCAAACCTTCAAATATTTAAGCTTCCGTGTTAATGCACTGCCCCTTACCTCATCTAAGACACTCACCAAGTTAAAAAATTTACTGCAAGCAGTTACTAATAAAATCAACAGGATAATTATTTTAAAATAAAATATCTGCATTCTATGTTAAATAAGAATACTTTTAGTATTTTAGCAATATTTTTTTTTATTAGATCGTAAAAAAAGAGATGCTTTTAAAACTAGCTAATAAATAAGATGCCCGATATCTTCTTTATTTTAATTTGAATTATTTTCTTTTCGATTTTGCAGAAAAAAAATATTGGTTAATGTATTTTCATTAACATCGACTAACCAGTTATTTATTTATGGTCAATATGCCCTAATTTTTAAAAAGATAAGATCTAATTTTTTTTAATCACATAGCCGAACAAGTAGCGTTATTTCATGATTAAAACCTTTCCAAATGATCTATTAGAATAAGTATTCGGGTTCAATAATAACTTTAAACTTTCGTGTCAAAAAGAAGATATGTAAATGAGACTTTTGACGTACAAAACTTGAATTTTGAATTAACCCAATTTAAAATTAACCACACTTATCTGCAATGCAGTATCTATAATAGTACAACAAATTCGGCTTTATAGGGTAAAAGAGAAAAACGAAAGTTCTGTTTTAGACACGGAACTACTTAAAAATGTGTTTAATGCCATTTAAAATAGGTTTATACAGGGTATTTTATATTTGACCTCCCCAAATAGGTCTTGGTAACTTGGTAATCAAATATGTGTGACTGGAAGTATCAGATACCGCATAGAGTCTAGGACAGGTCGGCGCCGGGAACTCAGCGCCAGAGACCAACCAGAACTGAGAGCTTTTTAATTTTTCTAAATTATTCTACGCAGAAGTTATTAACAAAATTTAAATAATATAATTTCTGAAATATAATTGATAAAAATAAAAAGCCGCTTTAAATTACCAAAACTAACCATGACCGACCAGCCTGAGTTCTTTTTAATTTGTCTTAATAATTATCAACTTTATTATTGTGGTATTATTAGTCACCAAGCGCATATTTTAAGGAACATGCTTAGAAGGGATCAAAGCAAAAATGATCTTTAACCATAAATTGCTGTAGGCATCTTCCTAGAATTAAAACAGGTGCCTAATTGAAACGGCATTGGTGTTTTCTAAAAGTATAATACTCATTGCTTTTGAAATATTATTGTTATAACAAAAATTACCGATAATTATTAAATCTTTTTACTCGGCGCCGAGTTTTCTGGCGCCGAGTTTTCTGACGCCGACTTTTCTGGGCGCCAAGTTTTCTAATGGTTTTTTTATAAAAGCAAATAGACAAAAGTTATAAAATAAAATTACTAGTAAACGAAGTTCACATTTCTAGATTACTTAGAAAACAGGGTGAGTTTTTTAAAGTAATTCAATGCAATAAGTCGAAAACAGTTTCAAATATGTTTAAATAATTTTGGTGATGTAGTAAATACAGGTCGTTATTTTTGACATTTTTACCTTTTACCTGGATGTGAAGGGTGGGGTAACTTAGTCAGTCTCTTAGTCTGTGTGCAAAAAAAATAGATTCTTCTTCTGGTTACCGAATTATAATCAATAATAGTAGTAGATTTAAAAAATCACTGGCAAGTTAATTTTTAGTCTATTATGCTTAAGAAGTTGTTCTAAATGTCCCTTTTTGAATTAAATCTGGAGAACGAGCAGGCCAGGTGACCCCGATCACCAAAGCAAATCCACCTCTTTCCAAATATTTGATCTAAATAATAAAGAGCTTATTTCGCATAATGGGGCGAAGCTCCTGAAACGATATGTCAGGATTTATGTGCTGGATTTATGTTAATGGGCAGGAACTAAGAATATTTCCCTCATTTTCGAATAATTACTTCCGAAAATTGCCCGGTAGGATCCGAAAAAGTCCCGCTAGGTATCGAAAATTTCCCTATAGGTCCGTATCTATAGTAACGATTGTTAAAATTGCACATTTGTCGCGTTTTGAAAACGACTCTTTGAGTTTAATTTATGAAAAAGTAATCGAAAGTAAACCTAAAAATACATTAATGAACCATCAGTATATATGAAGACAGTTTTTGGATTTTATTAAAGAAAGGAATTATAATTTAAACGAACACACTTCAATACCGATACTGGCAAATATTCTTACTGACTGGGCCTACAACATGAAAAAGAAAAATGGTAAGGATTATAAAGACTTTACTGTGAAAACTATTTGAAATGTAACATCAAAACTATTGATTAAAAAATACCAGGACGAATATAATATTAAATTTAATCCTTTCACTGACACGGAATTTAAAACAGCCCGCGAAGCAAAAAATGCCAAAAGAAAGCAGTTGCAGACAAACCCCAAGAAAAGAAAAAAAAGCGCTGTATCACTAAAATACGAAGAGTTCAAAGCCATGGTACAAAACTGTAAAGAAGAAACGCCCGATGGCTTACAAAAAAAGTTATTTTTTGTTTTATCGTATGAATTAGCATGGAGAGGAGGAGAGGGAGTCAAATGTTTTACTTTCTATTTCAAAGAAGACATTAATAACGTAGGGGAAAAAACTGGTAGAATGGAATACAATCCACCTTGCGCTCAATCCAAGTGGCTGGTTAGAAACATTGTTAACCCGGATTTGTGCCCAGTAAGGTTATTTAGAAAGTTCTTGGAAAAGAGAAAATATATAAATATTCCGAGATTGTTCTTAACTGTTAATCCTTTCTGGAAATTGGGCAAGTGGTACAAGAACATCCCTGTCGGAAAAAACATGATCACTCAGTGGACCTCAACGGAGTCAGGTTTGGCGACTGAAAAAGTTAAAATCACTAATCATTCACTCCGCGCAACAGTGGTTTCAAAATTAGTAAAACAAGGGATTGAAGAAAATAGGCTGATAAAAATTACTGGACATTCAAACCCAAAGTCCATAAAGCCATATCTTCAACTGGATGAGGAACACCATTCAAATATTGTAGAAAAAATGAGAGACAATGATAAAGCTGATCTTAATACTACAATAATTTCTTTAAATTCTAATTCAATGACAAACTCACATACATCAACAAGTAGTGGAGCAGACTCCAAAAATAGTAATTTTTACAACTGTGTTTTCCACTGCAGTTCATGCAATTTTTAGTTTCTGCAAGTTTGTCTCATAAAGACAATGATAAAGCAAATCTTAATACTACAATAAGTTCTCTAAATTCTAATTCAATGACAAACTCACATACATCAACAAGTAGTGGAGCAGACTCCAAAAATAGTAATTTTTACAACTGTGTTTTCCACTGCAGTTCATGCAATTTTTAGTTTCTGCAAGTTTGTCTCATATTATTTTGTTCATTTTCATATAACATTTATGTAGGTAATGTAATTTTAATATAATGTTGTTAAAATAAAAAATTTAAACTTACTTAGGTACTAATACTTTATTTCTTCTACTCGAGAAATATTCTACCGAATTACACTCGTGCATCAAAGTAAACCTGATAATTTGTCATTTAAGCATGTTGTCAGTAAAGAAACTGCATTCGGTTATTTTCATATATTGTTAAAAGAGCCCTCCTCCTTCTGAGTCGGGCTCTTTCGCCAAAATATAAAAATAAACTCATGCAGTTTTCAGACAACATGCTTTCATGAAAAATTATCGGTAATTTTGATGATAATTACTTCCGATAACAAATATTGTTATTATTATTAGTACGTCTAAATTCTCAACTGACTTTAAAAGACATTAGGGATTTCCATTAAAAGGCGTATAAGTCCAGTTTAAATCTTGGATTTATTTTAAACTTATTTAAACTATCTTTGATCACAATTCCGTAACCAATAAAGCAATTTGTTTGCACACAGTCCTAGTTTTTTATGTAGATTTGTACTTTAAAATAAAAAACATATTATTTTGTTTAAAATTTTAAAGCTCCTCTAAAGAAGGTTAGGAAAAAAGGTTTTTAAAAATAACGTAATTTATGTTTTCCCCTCTACTAACCAACTTACCAATAAAAAGATTTAAAATCGTTTCATTGTAACATTGTAACACTATAAAAAACTTACCTGGTATAACCAACTTTCTTATATTAATAATATTACACAAACAATTATTTATTTAAATAATGGTGACAAAGTAGACTTTTATAAAGAAGTAAATGCAATATTAAATTTTTAAGTGATTCTAACTTCAAAACTTTTGCACAACTGCATTAGTGGGATTATGTTTTAAGGTGTTCGTAGCTTCTTGTTCGATAGATACTTAATTTTCAAGAGTTTGTCGAGTTTTCATTTATAAAGGCTTTTAAGGAGTTTCAAGCTTTATTTGTAAATAGTAAAAGAAAGATAAGTTAAAAAACATTATTCGTTTTAAGATAATTCATTCAGTACATTACGGTGTCTTCTGTTATAAACAATAAAAATGCTAAAAGTAGGTTTGGTTTTTTTGAGCCACCTAAAAAAGAAATTGTATGTTGTGTTGTGTTTACTATGACCTATTTTTAGACGCGTTTCACGGCGAATATCCTAAAAACCAACTTTCTACTTAAGGCTAGGGCGCAAATTGAGACGCGTATAGCGCCTATTTATTTATGTATTCATTTCTCTTAAAACCATAAATATTTTGTTAGTTAGTATTGTTGCAGAGGCACTTCTTGCAACTTGGAAGCTATTTTCAATAGCCCAAAGTTAGTAAACTTTTTCTCTAATTCTTATTAAAATATTAAAAATCTGAAATTTATCAATACATTCCTACATAAAAGGGACAACAGCGCTTTAATAAATTCCACATCCCGACATTGCATTCTCGGAAATTTTCGCTTTCAATCTAAAATTAAGAAATCAAAGAAAACCGCTCGTAGTTACGCAATGCGAATGTCGACATATTTCCGTGAACCAGTAATGCATGCGAGTGGATGCATCCAATAAGAAAACACATTTTTTTAATTCAGTAGAACTGTCTGTTTTAAGCAAAGAGGATCTGAAAGTTTTCTCTGTTCTATTCTTCAGTAGGGCTTTGATTTTTCTTAATGAACCATTGCCTGAAATTTTTTCTCGCATTTCGGGAAAATTACCGGAATGCTCTATTCTTCAGTAGGGCTTTGATTTTTCTTAGTAAACCATTGTCTGAAAGTTGTTTTCGCATTTCGGGAAAATTACTGGAATGTTTAATTTTTCAGTAAGGCTTTGTATTTTCTCATGAAACCATTTCCTGAAAGTTTGTTCTCGCATTTCGGGAAAATTACCGGAATGTTCTATTCTTCAGTAGGGCTTTGATTTTTCTCAGTTGACCATTGCCTAAAAATTGTTCTCGATTTGAAATTACCGAAATTTCATTTTTCAGATGGCTTTGATTTCTTAGTAACCATTCGAAGTTGTTCTCGCATTCAGAAATTACCAAAATGTTCTATTCTTCAGTAAGGCTTTGACTTTTCTCATAAAACCATTGCCTGAAAGTTTTTCCATTTCGGAAAAATTATCGGAATGTTGTATTAAGTTCCTCGATGGAAATTAAAACGTTCTCATGGTAGTACGAATTACTCCTTGTTTTTCCTGTAACCAACTAAAGTTATAAGTTGATCAAATATTTCTCTGTCGAATTTAATTTGACATGTAAGTAAAGTTCAAAAGTAAAGTAAAGTGAATAAAAGAAAAGGACAGGACTGGTCTTCAAGTGGAAGTGTTGTAAGAGAAGCCCAGCAGTGAATTAAACGGAAAGTGACTAGTAAATAGTAAAGGTAATATTTAACTTTGTTGATAAGATGGTTGGTCAACATTTAATACCGGGTGTCCTAAAAAATGATAAATGACTTTTAAATATAATGTTAACTTTTCTAACTTTATAGTGATAAAAAACATTCTCAATTTTGTCCATAACGTAAATAAATTCTCGTTTCATAGACTCTGTAAGACATATCCATTTTAAAAGACAGCCAGCTAAATTTCTTGCTAATTTAAACCAAATTTTTGTCAAATTTTCTAAATAAAATTTGTTTTTTTAAATATTTTTTGTAGTAGTAAGTTTTTAAAGGCATTGTAAATAAACTTTTAGTAATCGTCAACACAAAGAGCATTCAAACATTAATTCGCACCTACTGGGTTTCAGTTCAAATTAAACTGATAACAGAGAGTATCGGGAACTACTTGTGTGTGCTTCATTTTATTTTCTTTTACTTGCAATTTAAATCAATATAAAATATATCAATTTGAAGTTCACTTGGTATATCTTTTAAATTACATTCTTGAAGTATAATATACTTTTTCAAATCCTTTAGCTATTCGACGCAAATTCCTTAGATATCAAATATATGCTACATAGTGTTAAATAAAATTCGTTCAAGTGTAAGAAACTGTCTATATTCGAAAAGTTATATCAGAAAACTCAGGTTTTATTACTTTTTTCGATAAAAAGCAAATGTTTGGTAAAAACTTATAAGGTAAATTGTTATTAGGATGTCCAGTTTTTTCTTACCAACTTTTGTATGAAATTGATGTTTATAGGGTGTTTCTTAATGATATGCAAAATTTTAAAGGGGTTTGATTTTTCTAATTTTTTAACCATTGCCTGAAATTGTTTTCGCATTTCGGGAAAATTACTGGGAATATTTAAATTTTTCAGTAAGGTTTAAAATTTTTTCATAAAACCCTTCCCGAAAGTTTTTTCTCGATTTCGGGAAAATTACCGGAATGTTCTATTCTTCAGTAGGGCTTTGATTTTCTTATGAACCATTCCCCAAAGTTGTTCTCCCTTTCGGAAAATTACCAAAAGGGGGTTTTTTTTAAAATTCCTATTTTTTCAAAAATTTTTTAAATTTTGACTTTTCTCATAAAAACCTTTCCTGAAAGTTTTTTCTTGTTTGGAAAAAAATTTCAGGAATATTCTATTAAGTTCCTCAGGAATTTAAAAAATTCTTGGTAGTATGAATTACTGCTTTTTTTTTGTAACCAAATAAAATTATAAGTCGATTAAAAATTTTTGTCAATTTAATTTAACATGTAAATAAAGTTCAAAAAATAAAGTAAAGTGAATAAAAAAAAAAAGGACTGGTCTTCAAGTTAAGTGTTTAAAAACGAGCAGGAATTAAACGGGAAGTGATGGAAATGGTAGTTTTTCCAAAATTAGCAGATAGTAAAGGTAATATATAACTTTGTTGATAGATAGTAGTAATTTTAATACCCAGTGTCAAAAAAATGGTAAATGACTTCTAAATTTAATGTTTAAACTTTATAGTAAAAAAAAACATTCTCAATTGTGCCATAACGAAAAAAAAATTCATTCAGCTAAATTCCTTTTAAAAAAAACCAAATGTTCTAAATAAAATTTTAACTTTTTTTAAATATGTTTTGTAGTGTAATTTTTTAAAGGCATTAAAATAAACTTTGTATTTTTTATTCAATTCGTATTTTCATTTGTAATCATCAATAAAATACTAAACCCTTTAAATTTCCCATCTACTGGGTTTTAGTTCAAATTTAACCGATAACAGAGGGTTTTGGGAAACTACTTTGTAAGCTGAGGCGTAAAAAATTATTTTCTCCCCAAAATTTTCGGATACAAATTAAATTAAAAAATTTTAAAAATTTTGACTTCCTAATCTTAAGTTTTTTAAAAAAAATATTCTTTTCGGAATTAAAATTCATTGTTTTTTGTTCACATTTTGGCTTTTCATTAAAACATTAGGTGTAAAAAGTTTAAAATCCGTAGTTCGTTGTTCATAATAAATGTATATTATCAAAAAAACTTTTTTACAAAACTTTTATCCTACTTGCTCTTATTTTATCCCAAAAACAAAACAAAAACGTCCTTCTTTTTTCTTTTATCCTTTAACTTGTTTTTTTCATATTTATGGAAAGGGGTACTTTGGCCTCTTTAAACAACAAAGCAAGGGAAATATTTTTTTCCTGTAATATGCTTCTTGTGTTATGGTAAAAATTTTTTTTTTTAAAAAATTTTTTTCTTTTTTCCTTTAATTTAAAAAAATAAAAAAAACCATTAAAAAAGTTAACCGGAAAAAAACCCTTTTTTTCTTTTTTTAATTACATTTTTTTGGATTAAAAAAATTAACTTTCAATTGTTTGGGCTATCATATCGAAATCTATGATTTTAAAAATGCTAAAAGGGAAAAATGCTTTTTGATTTACAAAAACAAACTACTAAAAGTTTCTTGGTAAAAATAAAAATTAATAAAATTTTTTTGTTTAAAAATTAGTTTTAAGGGGGTTTTTTCCCCTACTTAAACCATGTCCCAAAATTTTCCCTTACAAAATATAAAGTGTTCAAATTTAAGAAAAAGAAATAAATTAAATTATATTTTCGAAACCGCTCTAGTTACTTTAGTAATATTTAGTGAGTAATGACATTTAATATGATGCATTTTTTGAAATAAATATAAATTTTAACTATAACAGTGGCTGCGTACTAGCCTTTATTTAATATTTAAACATGGTATGAGAATGATTTTGTCACATAATTTTTTTTAAATTCCTATTTAATTTTAAATTTTAGCAGTAATTATCTTTTTAAAAAAAAAAAAAAATAAATTCAGGTCCAAAAAAAATTGGTCGTGCTGGGGGGGGACTAAGATCTTCTGGCAAATTTTTTTTTGTTAAACACAATCTAAAGTTAAAATTGTGCGTCAAACGGAAAAAATCGAGAAAAACAAAAAAACGACACGTTTAAAATTTTCCGGAAAAAAAATGACCACGGAAGTTTGGACTACGGCCTTTTAAACTATAAGAGATAAAAAAAATTTCATAAAACAAAAAAAAGCATTTTAAATTTCTTAAAAAAAGGTTTATATACATTTTTTTCTTTTAAAAACCCCCTTTTTAACAAATTAAAGGTCTTTAAAAAAAACCCCGGTTTATTCACATAAGTTTCTTACTTTAAATTTTTTTAAAATATTGCTTTGGGGAAATTTTAAAAAAAGTTAATATCTGAAATTACGTTTTTTACTTTTTGCTGTTTATTAATTTTTTTACTTTGGATTTGTTTTGGCAAAAAAAATACGCCAGAAAATCTTTCGACCATCCCCACTTTTTTATGGATCTTTTATTAATATTTCATTACAAAAAAAAACCCTTTCTATAGTGCATGTAATTCCCCCAATATTTTTTTTTTTCAAGGGGTCAGCGGAAAATAATTAAAAATTTTTTATTCCCAATAAAAAAAATCCTTACCAATCGGTTGAAGTCTTGATTCTTCAAAGTCCCGTTCTCAGCTCCCGACCTGGGGGTTAAAAAGGGGGGGAAAGGGAAAAAAGGAATTTAAAAAGGGGTGTCGGTTTTCGAGACCGAAAATTATCACAGTTTCTAAAAATGCCCGAAAAGTGTAAAACCCGTTAAACACTTGTTACTGGTAGTACGGTTAAAAAGGGTCTCTCTCTTTTGAAAAATATGGAAATTTCTGGGAAATCAAAAAAGGAATGTTGCCCTTAAAATATGAAAAACACAATTTCCCCAAAAATTGAATTTAAATAATACCAAAGTAATGTCGTTTTCCCCCGGTCTCAGGGGAAAAAATTTATTAAAAAAAAAAGGCACATTGGGGTTTTTAAAAACTTTTTTTTTGGGGTTTAAAAAAAAATTTAAAAACAACTTTTTTTTAAAAAATAAACAATTTTGGGATATTTTTGTTTTTAAAAATATCAGAGCCACTGTTGTGGATATTAAATTATTTATATTTTTTTAAAAAATATGCCCCATTATTAAAAGTCCTTTTGGTCAATCCATCTAAAGTAAAAAAAAATAAAATTTTTAAATAAATATAATGGTTTTAAAATTTTTAAAAATAAAGGGGAAATTTTTGGTTTCTATATCTCAAGGCTTAAAAACAATTTTTTTTTTGGGGGGGCCCCCGCTTTAAAAAAATTTTAAATGCTATTTGTCGCTTTAATTAACAGCAAAAACAATTTTCCTTTATCCATAGGAAACTGGATAATTACGTTTTTTGAAAAAAAAAAGGGCTATGTTTATTTTTGTTTTCTACACCTCTTTCGTTTTTTAAAGGCTGGAACGGCAGTTAAATTTAACCACCTTATTTTCTTTATATGTACTTTAATCAGTTGGTGGGGAAAATGCTTAAATTAAACATTTTTTTTGTGGCAATAAAAAAAAATTTACATGTTTACTTTTAGTACTTATGGTCATATTAAGAGAAAGAAACCAGCACAAAAATAAATTAGAATTCAATTTTTTAAAAGTTTTAATTAATTTTTTTTAAATTTTTAAAAAATCGTTTTTTTTCATTTTACATCCTGGACCTTTTTAAAATTTTTCCCCCAAAATTTTAAAAAAATTTAAATCCTTAACCCGAGGGAACCTTTCTTCATGTAGTCAACTTTTAAAAGGTTTTTTTTAAAAAAACTGCGGACAGTTAATCTTCAGATATTTGGAATTTAAAAAAATTACGCCGCATCTGATTTTATTATAACAAAATTTAAAAAAAAATAAAACAAAATATATAATGAAACAATATGTATTTTAATTTACAGTAAAATTATTTTTCTTTAATTATGTTTATTAAAACATGAGCTAGGTTTTATAATTTTATTTAAAAAATAGAAAAATTAAATAAAAAAATTAAACACCCTGTATATAAAAGACTTTTATGTTTATTATTGGACCCTGACTACGTACCTGAAGTATTGACATTTCCTCATGAATCATATATATATATATATATATATATATATATATATATATATATATATATATATATATATATATATATATATATATATATATATATATATATATATATATATATATATATATATATATATATATATATATATATATATATATATATATATATATATATATATATTATTAGGGTGTAAAAAGTATTCTCATTATTTTAATGGGCGATAGTGGAGCTAAAACAAGTCAAAATCTTCATATGATATATGTGTCAAAACTTAACAGATTTTTGTCTAAATGATATTAAAGTTTTAACTTTGAAGGCAAGTATTTTGAAAACCTAAAACATTGGTCTTAATTGCTAAGTAATAAATTCATTTGCTAATAAAATAAACTAAGTTTTAAATTTTTAATCTACAAATTAAAAAATATAAATAATATTAATAACAATTTTTCCCCCACTTAAAAATGTAAAAAACAATTGGCAACAGAGCTATTACATAGAAGCCTGTGTAGTCAGTCGTAAATACGTGTTCAACACCGCGGATTTTTGGTTCTTTTTTAAAACGGGAAAAAATGCGAATATGTTATAAATTTACAAGTGGGGTCCAAGAGTTTTGAAAAAGAGATTTTTTAACCGAGAAATCCTATTCTTTAAGCAGAATAAAAAAGTGCTGTTTTAAAACATAATAATTTGTGCTCTAAAAGTGAATATTTAGCCTATTTGTAGTGAGTACAATAATTTTTTAATTAAAAATTTAAAACAATAATGTATTGTTTTTAACATAAATTTAATTTTAAATTAAATATTAAAAAAAAATTGCAAAAAGTCATATTTATTATTTGTATATAAATAAACATCTCCTTAAAAAAAAGTGTAAATATGCAACTCTCGCAAAAAACCGTTTGAATCGCTTCAATAAAACACTTAAAACTTGAAAAAACTTAAACTTTGAAGGGCCATATTTCGAAAACAGTTACCTTTTGAACCACATGTTTTTGGCCTTTTTGACTTGTTTTGAGCTTCCTATCGCCCACTAAAATCATGAGCATCATACTTTTTACACCCTGTATATATATATATATATATATATATATATATATATATATATATATATATATATATATATATATATATATATATATATATATATTATATATATATATAATTGTTATTTAATTTACCGACTCTACATTAATTTTCTCGTTATAAAATAAGCTCTTGTCGTAATTTTGAAATTTTCAAATTTAAAGATTATAGCGATATAAATATATTGGTCTGTGGAAAATTTTGAAAAATTCGCTTATTCGCATGTTGTTTTTAAAGTTGGTAAACATATCTTTAAGAATCTGTTAACATAAATTTATTCATCGGAATTTTTTTTTAATTATAATAGTTTTTTGTGTATAACAAGAAAATGGCAGTTCTAATTTTTTTCTCTTGGCATAGTTGAGGATACATTTTTATACTGCTATTTTAAATAGATGAATAATTAAAAAATAGAATGTACATAGTGGAGAGGTAAGAAAAGGCCCAGGTAAGAAAAAAAATTTTTATAGGTTCGACAGAAAAAAATCAATGAGAAGTTGCACAAACTATAGGAATTTTAAATTGCCAAGACAGTCTCATGAAACGAAAATGGCATATTATTTTGCTTTCGTTATATGAAGCACCGAATAAAAACAACTTGTATCCTGATACATGCAAAAATTTTGCACAACTTACAACAGAACAAGTTGTGACGAGTCTGATGCTGAAAACAGGATAATGATAACGACAAGTAGATGATTTGTAATTTTGTAACATGTTTTTTTACTGATTTTATTAAAAATAAAATAAATAAGGATTTTAATTTTTATATATATTATTGTATAACTCAAGAAAAATTAAAAACTAGAAAAAATTCCATTATTTTTTTTTTAATTTTTTAAAAAATTAAAAAAAAATTTAAAATTGGGAGTTTTTAAATTTTTTACAATTCCATAAAGTAAAGTATTCCTACATTAATAATGCAATAGGTTATCAAATGGAATGTTATGATTTTAAAAGAGTAAATTTTATCGCTTTTTTTTGCTTAACAAAAAGGCTTATCGTTTTTTGCGGCAAACTATAATCCCAAGAAAAAAAAACCAAAATATCTTTTTTAGAAAAAACCCTTTTTCCAAGACGGTATTTTTTATTTTTTCTATCTCCGCAGACCGAAATATTTGAGAATTTTGAAAAAAAAAATCAATTTTTTTTGGGCTTTAGGAAAATTGATTACCCATGAACTTTTTTTAATATCAGTCCGGGATACTCAAACTTTATAAAAAAATCAGCCAGTTCGCTAATTACTTGTGCTCATAGTGTAAAATTTACTTCACCAACTGGGCTATAAAGAAGGCTTCCATTTAATAAAAATGTTTATTTACTATTAAATTCACAAACACGATTTTCAATTGTATTTTGCATTTGTTAATCTTAAAGGGCGTAAAAAATGCTACCAATTTTAGTAACATAAATAATGTTGTTTGTTACTCATAATAAAGTTACCAATGTTGGACACTTAATTTGAATTACAGCTGACATGGACATGAAATAATATAGCTTGACCAGGATTTATGTTACACATAATGTTCTGGTTTGACGAATAGCAACAGCGAAGTGGGTTGTAGCACTATCGTGCATATATTATAGTTCCATTTAATGTTAAATAAAACGTATTTTTATTAATAATTTTTTGTAAGAATAGTTTACTCTTTTAATAAAACTATTTCTGATTATTAAAGTGTAATACGTTAAGACCCAACTACCCTTTTAAAAATGGATATTTTATGAAGTAACGGGATCAAAAACAAATAAACTTTGCATCAAATTTTATTAATCTAATTGGGATTTTGTACCGGGTAACCATTCGAAAACTACCACCTCCCTTGACTTCTTTATTTGAAGTTTTTCAAAAAAATGTTTAATATAAAAGTTGTAGGGGCAAATTTGGAAAGTTTAAACATAAATTTAGATATTGTACAGGATGCATCATAAAGACGTGGTAAACCACAGTTATGATTTTTTAAATAGGACACCCTGTATTTGACTTGATATTTCAATTCTGCTTAAAATTCTAAGCATTTTTTATATAAAACACTATAGGCCTAAATTTACTGGTTTTCGAACTAAAGATGTTTAAGAATTGAATAATTAAAATAATAAATGCTGGTGTAAAAATAAAACAGTAATTATTTAAGATAACATATTAATTGTCACACTTTACCAGGAGGTCTGCACGCATTCTTAGTAACAAGTTTCCAAATGTGCTATTGAATTTTCTATGAAGCCAGAATTTGTTTGATTCCCAAATCTTAAAGTATTTGGAAAAACATAAGATCTTACATGATAGACAATATGGATTCCGTCACAGTAGATCCACAGCTGATCTTCTTTCCTTTGTCTCACACAACTGGAACAAGTCCCTTGAGTTTCTTGGTGAATCCCAGATCGTTGCTCTTGACATATCCAAAGCTTTCGATCAGGTCTGGCATGATGGGCTTCTTAACAAACTTCCGTCTTACGGTCTTCCACCCAGGCTTTGCTCTTGGCTTTCCAGTTTCCTTTCTAATCGACGTATATCAGTTAGTGTAGATGGTCATTCCTCCAGCTTCTACCAAATTAATGCTGGGGTGCCCCAGGGCTCAGTGCTGGCACCCACGCTGTTTCTTCTACACATTAACGATCTTCTCTCTTCCACAATCAATCCCATTCATAGTTTTGCTGACGATAGTACCCTCCACTCTAGTATTCAATTTCTTAAGCCACCGTGTAATTCTGATTTTGAAAACAAGCGCAGGTCAATGCAGATATCTCTTTCACAAGCCCTCAAACTTATCTTGGATTGGGGCGCCAAAAATCTTGTTCAGTTTAATGCCTCAAAAACACAGTCATGTTCGCTGTCGCGAAAAAAGTCTGCGAATGCTCATCCTTTACATATGAGCGGCCAAGTTCTGCAGAACAAAGAGTCGTTTAATCTAGTCGGCATTACTTTTGAGAATAACCTCAACTGGCACAAACACATTTCATCCATAGCTTCGGCAGCTTCAAAAAAGATTGGATTCCTCTTTCGAGCCAAAAATATTTCTCTTCTTCCAATCTGTACACTCTGTATGTATCCCAAATCAGCCCCTCTTTGGAATATTGTTCTCATGTCTGGGGAATGGGTCCCCTACAACACTTAGCATTCTGGACTCCATTCAAAGAAGAGCTGTTCGTCTATTAATGATCCAACGCTCACAGAAAGGCTTCCTCTTTTGCCCATCGTCGAGCTGTAGGGGATCTGTCCTCTTCTATAGGTATTTTCACGGCTTCTGCTCAGAGGAATTGGCCAGTATTATTCCTTCTCTGGCAGCTCCCAACAGAGCAACACGTAGTGCAACTTTTATGCATCCTTTTACAGTTCAGTTAGAGAGGCCCCGAACTTCCCGCTTTCTTCGTTCCTTTATTCCTAGAGTATCAAGACTATGGAACCTGCTGCCCGCAAAAGTTTTTCCTTCTCCTCCCAATCTTCAAAAATTTAAGTCCCGTGTGAACAAACTCCCTCTCACCACACTGAAGACACCCACGGTACGTTAGTACTTAGGCATCAGCCTTCGTGGACTGTCCCAAGATAAAAAAAAAAAGATTCAATACGTTAATTTTATGCCTAATAACATTTTTATGACATCAGCATTACCTAGGTCGTGTTGGTAAATTAATTTTTTTATAAATCCCCATAAAAAATTGTCCATTAGCGTCAGATCCGGACTATTAGCTGGCCAATGAATTGTCCCGTTCCGTCCATTCCATTCATAATAATTTTTATTTAATAAGTTTTTTACTTGTCAAACAGCATGTTGAAAAACTTAACTGTTCCTCAAAAATTAGTAATATTCTTTACCGGTCAAGTAACCTTCAAAAAATATAGTCCTATTATTCGGTTTTCCAATATGCCACACCACACATTGACAGTCGTCAACCTTAAAATTGCACTTCTCGCACGAAATTTGGATTATCCACCGCCCAATGCCGAACTTTTTGTTTGTTAGGCATTCCACTTGTCGAGAACTGGATTTATCGGTCTATAATATATTTTTAAAAAGTCTCTGTTATTATTTAGCCTGTTCAACATCAAATTGCAAAAATTTATTCTTTGATCCTTTTGAGCTTGTGTGAGTTTTTGAACTTTATGGTATTTAAAAGGTTTAAACTTACATTGTTTTAAAACCTTACGTATTGGCTCGCGCCCGTATTTTTGTGGTCCATGCATAGCTTTCAAGTCTTTTGAAGCAGTTTTAACTGACTTGTAGGTGTTTTCCACGAAATGTAGGATAACGATTAAATTCCCATTTTTATCATTTGGATACACCAATTTCTTCCTGTCGAGATTTGAAGTTGTTCCAAATTTTGTAAAAATGCTTTTAACGTGTGTCTTGAAGGAACGCCTCCATAAGGATGTCGAGCTGCATACGCACGAACAGTAGCAGTAGCGTTATAATAATTATTTATTATTAATAAATAAGAGAAGAATTTATTTTTTTTTCTTCTGTTGAATAAACAATTTTTCATACAAATTATTCAGATTTTTCAAGAAAAAACACGACACCTTAAACTGTCCTGACGACAGATATGGCTTACTGCAAACTTTTTACTACGTTTCACAGCAAGTAATACAACTTTTAAACTTCCCCAGCTCAAAAACCAGTGAATTAAGGCCTATAGTGTTTTATATAAAAAATGCTTTGAATTTTAAGCACAATTGAAATATCAAGTCAAATACAGGGTGTCCTATTTAAAAAATCATTACTATGGTTTGCCACGTCTTTATGATGCATTTTGTATAATATTTAAAATAATGTTTGAACTCTCTAAATTTGCCCCCACAACTTTTATTTTAAACATTTTTTTGAGAAACATAAATAAAAAAGTCAAGGGAGGTGGCAGTTTTCGAATGGTCACCCGGTACAAAAACACATATTTAATATAGCGCTAATTAAAAAAAAGGCATTAGGATTAAAACATTGTTAAAACTAAAAAGTTTTATGTAAATTGTGTCTCCTATAAAATCAAAATTTTCGGATAGGTACATCTAAAATTTTGCATATCGGCTAAAAATTGCATGTAGAAAAATTTGTTTCTATAACTTTCTTCGATATTTTTAGAAACGACCCCACTTTTGGAATTTTTTTGAAAAAATAAAATTTTCTCGACTAATTTTTATGTTGATCAGAAAATTAATGCTAAAGTTAAATTTCAAATAAAATTATTATTAAAAAGCATATGATGCGTTTACTGGTCACACTGTATATTGCAAACTGCCTCTTTATTTTTAGGTGAAGTAGAAACTGGTCTCACAGGTCTCTAAACATCTTAACCTGTAAATTTTTTACCCAATTTTTGTAATTTTGCTAGTCTGTTGTTAAATTCCTTAAACTTTGTTTTGGATTATAAGAAAAAGAACATGAGTAAAAGCAATTATATTATTGTTTTCTTAACTAACAAAGATATGAAGCACATTTCCTTGTAGGAAACAATGACAACAATGCCGAATACAAACTCACAACCCCGCTGTTAAAATCGTTTCAGGAAATGTAATTAAATCTGTAATTTTGAAATTTTATTTTTCACCGTCTGCCTGATTTTCCTCTCTAAATGAAAATCTGTTTAAAGCGCCAACGCAAATTAGAGTATAAAATATTAAAGAGAAGTAATTAAAGCGGCCAGGATACGCAATTAGATAAACGAGTACGAGATGCATTTAGTTTTTTTTTAATGATGTAGTAACAGTAAGCTATTCAACAATAATTACATCACCAATATACCAAACGATGGATTGGAAAAAATGCACTAGATAAAAAACAAACTTTTGACATTGCCCATTCAAGTATACTGGGTTTATTTTTAGACTACGGTTGACTGTCAATAGTGAGCCTTCAGGAAATACTTCGACCTCGGAGACACCTTTAATAATGTCTGCCGCAGTAGTAGACGAAACGTCAGGTAGAAATAGCAACAGACCACGGCAAACAAGCCTGGTAGTTAAAATCGGCCGTGAAAGCTTACACACTTCAATAAAATCTTGATCTTGGGGATTCACCGATTATTGCTTGTTGGAATTTGCTTGCTTTAGAAGAAGTTTACTTGCACTCCTATGAAGAGTGGATTGATGCTGAATACAATATTTAAGGTGTGGATGATATCGATAAAGATATGCTTCTTGATCAAGTTGCACAACTTGTGTCTCGTGGTCGTGTATAATTACTTTTTTAGAAATTTCACTGTTTTCTTTGTATTTTTAATATTAAAAATGAATTTATTGTATTTTATGTTTTAACTTTTATAAAACGTTTTGTCCATTGTTACCTTAGTAGCGACTGTATTTTATATTGTTGATTAATTAGTATTTTTCTTTTAACTTTGTTTTATTCGCGCAATTGTCTTACGAAACTACTAAGATTTTGAGCCAGATATTTTTTGCCTGGTTTTAAATACTTTGGCAATTTAACCCGTTTTTATTTGGACAAATCTGACTATTTATAGTATTACCTATGATAAACTTTTATTAAATGTTTAGTTTTTTAAGTTTTGTGTATTTTATTTCTATGTTTCCAATATTTTCATATATTTCCAAAGTTTCCTAATATGTTTCCAGAAATATTTTCAGATACATATTTCCGGAAATTTTCCATTACTAATTATATACCTTATCCATCTTCATCAGAAACTGGCAATTGAAGATGACCAAACCACCGCATATTATGCGATTATATGGGAAAACAACAATATAAGAATGTATTATGTGTAAATTAACTTTCCTTGAAGACTCTAACAGTTAAGCTAATATTAAAACTGCTTTCGGCATTACCGAATTTAATGTCAAGTATGACATAACGTCAAAAAAGCGATCTCAGAACCTATAATTTTTATCAAAATTGTAAAGTTTTAATTGTTATTTAATTTTCGGTTAAGTCTTTATATTATATTTTTATCTTACAAACTGTTTTTGAAATTTTTCAAAGAATAACTATCCTTCAGGATAAAAACGTTGACATTCTTTTTATATGGACTAAAGGGCACTCTGGCATCCAGGCAATGAACACGTTGATAGGTTGGCTAGAGAAGCCATTAGCAGTAATATTAATATCTCTGGAATACAATTTTATGATACCTTTTCGATTATAAAAGAAAATATATACAGTTACTGGCGTAATATGTATCAGAGCTATGCACCTCAGAACATAAATAGATACACTCGAACATATCCCAACCTTGTTGCCAAACCTTTAATAAAATATGAAAAACTTAATAGAAACTGTTATGTTACCCTTCTCCGAGCAGTTACTGGACATGGTAACATTAAATATATACTTCATAAAATGGGCCTCTCTGATACCGATAAATGTAACTGTAATGACAAAACCGATGATATGGACCACTGGTGCTTTGAGTGTCAACAGAATAAGAATGCTTCCAACTTTTTATTAACTGAGTTAGCTAAATATAAATTACTACCGATGAATTTTCAATCATTAGTCTATATGATACGAGAAGACAAAAGGGTTGATGTGTGTGAGAAAGCTGTAGGGACTCGTAAACCCAACTCTATCCTTATTTGTAATCCCTTTATCCTGGTCGATTATCCTCTGTTTGTGTTAATTATCATAATCGCCTAGATAGACCACTATGGCGTGAAGCGTGTGCCCTTGTCATGAATGTTTTTGATTCTTCGCAAGCAGTTCCCAATTTGTGACTTATTTCGAAGTGTATGCCTGTATGAATCCTTATTGTATATTGTAAATGGTTTTAAGGTATAATAATTTGTGTATACGAATATTTATCGTATAGATTTTTATACAGATACTCATTAAAAAAATATTTGGTTAAAAAAAACTTAAATATAATACGTTAAATGTAGTGGCTGTATGCATTCCTGTGCAAAGCCAACCAAAGCAAAAAAAAATCTTACAAACTGTGGCAGAATTGCCACCGAAACGTAAATAGATATTTGGATTTTTAGGGTTTTTTTCTTTCTCAGGCGATGTGCTAGTTCAAAGGGGTCAATAGGACTGAGCAAGCTCAGTCTCGATACCCCGGGACCAGGACCGAAGGGGTCCCGTTGGGTAAAGTTTCTTTTGGCTTTTAACCAACGGGAACTTTTTAATTATGAATCCGCACAGCAATACAGAATATATTAACAATGTTTTAAGATATGAACCATTTTGTTTTCCCTTGTATTTGCCTAATGTAGTAGTCATTTGGATATTTTCAATTATTATGTTTTCGAAAATCAACAAAATGACATAGTTTATGATTTAATAAAGTTTTTATATTAAAAATTGTTTATAAAATTTAAATCTTAAGAAATACACAGGCTGTTCTATTTACAATAATAAAATTCACGTCGGTTGTGGTTAAATCAGGATGTTAATATATTAGTCTAGGAGCAATCGGCGCATGAGTACCGAAAACTACTTTATCTTAATTTTTTATACGATCCTCTTTAAATTACCCTACTGATGATATAAATGCATGTTGTCATGGCGCCACCTGGTGCCCTATTGTTTAAACCGAAATTGTTTAAACAATTGCAAGGAATTATTATTTTGAATCGACAAATATTTTCATTTTCTCTATTAAAATACAAATAAAAAAGGTTTTATGACTTTCAACGATAAAGTTAATATTTTTAGAGATATGAATTTTTTAAAGTTCAAAAAATCTCAAATTTGAGTACTGTTGACCCATGAAAAATATATATTAAAAGAAAAATAAAACATAAAAAATATATTTTTTATTCTTTATACAATAGTAAATAATATCGCCAATTGAGATTTGAAAAAAAAATTATACAGGTTTTTTGATTGTTTATTAAGCGCGCTTACAAGTATGCGTCCCTTACCTTTAAGTATCGCCGTATCTCTGACTCATACGCTGCATCGGCTCGTATCCTGAATCATTATTTGTCCTTTATCTTTAAAATTAATAAATTTATCAAAATTATTAAAGAGAGCAATGTTATTAATAATTTACTTATCTACAATTTATTTTTATAGGTTTTTTTTCTGAAATCAATTTTACAAAAGTTATTGGAGCTTTATTTTACTTGTAAGCGCGCGTAATAAACAATGAAAACACCTGTATAAACAATTTAAAAAAATCATTTAAGAATATTATTAACTATTGTATAAAAAATAAAGAATATAATTTTACGTTTTATTTTTTTTTTTAATATACAGGGTGTTTTTTAATAACATGCTAATATTTTGGGGGGTGATTTTTGGACCCATTTTAAAAAAACTTCATATGAATGTATGTCCTAAACGTCTTATCTTTTGAGATACAGGGTGTTAAAATTTTAAAAAAAAAATAGTTTTTTTATTGCCATTTTCATACCACTTTAAATATTTTTATAAAAATTGGTGTACGGCGTTTATGCATTAAAAGCATTTTTTGACCTATGAAACATTTTTTATTTCCAACAGTTAAAAGTTATCTTATTAATTAAATTATTGTTCAAAGTTACATAAATCGTTTTTTCTCGTAATTGGTCCAATGAGATCAAATAAGTCAATTTTTTTTTTTTAATGGTAAAACGGTGAGTCGTAAAAAAAAAAGTCAAGTAACAAAATTTGTTTTAAATTGACCGGGGACACCAAAAATAATTTTGTTTTAAGAGAAACCAGTGGCGTACTACTTTTTCCTTCAAAAATATCTAGTCAGAGTCCAGTACGGACGCCACTTTTGGGAAATAAATAAATGTTTCTTAGGTAAAAAAATGCTCTTTAATGCATAAACCCCGAAAACCAATTTTCATAAAAATATTTAAAGTGGTATGAAAATTACAATAAAAAAAATTTTTTTTTCTTAAAATTTTAACACCCTGTATCTCAAAAATGATTTCCCTTTGGCATATCTGTTTATATGGACTTTTAGTCTTAAAATGAGTTGAAAAATCACATCCTAAATTTTTTAGCCATCAATTAAATTACCCCTGTATTTTTTTTATGGATCAAAAGTATCCAAATTTAAGATATTTCGAACTTTTTAAATTACGTATCTCCAAACATATTAACTTTGTCGTAAAAGTCATAGGATTTTTTTTTTATTTCTATTTCAAAAAGTATTGTCACGCAGTTGCTTTAGCCCAAGTGTTTTGGCCTAAAAAATTTTTAAAGTTTTATTTGGCCATTGGCACCTTTTAAAAAATTTTATTTTTTTTTTTTTTTTCTTTAAATAAAATTAATAACAATTAAATAGCAAAAGTACAGTAAAGTGAAGGTGAGTAGCAGAGAGAGCGTGCAAAAATGCCCTAACTCATTTACCGGAGAGTGGGGGGGGGGTTAAACTGGGCGCCACTGCTTTTGGTATAGCAGAGACCTTCCGATTTAATTGGGAACACTCGTTCAACTTTACTACCACTCAAAGACAAAAAAAACTTCAATAAACAATATTAACATTATAGAAAAAGGAGATACTAGGCGAGCCAAATAAAACACTATATTTAAAACAAATAGTTAATATAATTTATTTTAAATTTGTAATTTAAAGTTTACACAAAAAAAAATAATCAAAATAAAATGGTGAATACGCTAGGTTATGAAATTACAAAATTTAAATTTATAATTTAAAATTTTAAAAAATATATATATATATATATATATATATATATATATATATATATATATATATATATATATATAATAAAAATTAAATGGTGAATCGCTTAATAACGTTAAATTTTCCATACTGATGAAAAGAATAAATTTAAAAATATAAGTCTACAATTTCAAAGAAAATATATAAAATATAAAAATATATATAAATACCGCTTATTTAATTAACAATAATTTAATGACCAGGTGCACCATTTGAAAACCAATAAGAAAATTAAGATTTACCAAAAAAAAAAAAAATATTACAATAAAAATAAAAGAAAGGGCCGCAAATAATTTATAACAATATGGTAAAAATTTAAATGGTAGAGCCTAAATTGTTTTTGAAAAGTTTAAAAAAAATGTTAGTAAGTTAATTTTAATGTTTTCCCGTTTTGTTGAACCCCAAATGATGGCAGGGGTGCCCGCCACTACACCGTGAAGAGGGATGTTGTCCAGAACTACAAACAACACATTAACAGATAAATGGTCACTTTTCTGACCCGCCCAAGAAAACTTCTACCAAATTGAGGCCCCCCAAACCAAAGCGAAAACTGTTTAAAAAAAAAATTTAAAGGCCCAGCAGAATAATGGCCCGTGAAGAACCCTACAAAATTCAATACTAATTAAAACCCAAAAAACGTAAGATAATTAAGCGACTTTAAAAATCCCAAAAAAATTCCCTCAAATCCCATACTGTATGTGTTTCTTAAAAAAAAAGGTTAATAAAAGGAAATTTAAAATCTGGTGCTTGGTTCGAGCCTTTTAGTAAACAAAAAAAAAATTTCTTATTAGGTAAGCAACGTTAATTAATTATAAAACTAAACAATCCCATTAAATCAAGATAACAAAAAAAAAAAAAAAAGTTTTAGTAAACTTTTTAAAAAAAAAATTATCCCCCATTCCATTGGCCCAAAAAAAGAACGTATTCCCTACCTCCAAAAAAATTAATTAACAATCCTTAACTAGTTTAAAAAAAATGTAATTTATCCATAGATTGTATTTAATCGTAGGTAAAAGCCCAAAACATATTTATTATCTTTTTTTTACTTGGCATAACAAATAATAAGTAGGTTTCTGACTGATAATTTAAATAGTTCAATCACGATATATTTACTTGTTTGCTTTTTTGTCTAAAAATCACACTATCTTTAGAATTAGAAGATAAAAAAAATAAAAATAATTAAATATCATTGATAAATGATAATTAAATAAGGAAAAAAAAAAAAATAATAATTTTTGTTAAGTATAACAAAAGCCTCCCCGGTTACTAAATTGACAATTTAAATAATAAATAGGTGTCGAACATCCCCAGATACTTATACCCCGAATAAAAATCTCAAAAAGAAAAAAATTTGACAAGAAAACTTAGTAATTAAAATTTTTCCAAAAGAAGGTAATTTAACCCCAGAAAATTAATTAATACTAAAAGAAAAAATGATCTATACACCAGCGCCATCTAACGGCGGTTTATTAAAACTTTAACGCTAATTAGAGTATCCAATTAACGTAACTGTCAAAAAAAAAAAAAAAAAAAAGAATAATTCAATAAAACTGCGACTTTCGCAATAAATTAAAAAAACCCTTTAAATTGGGTAATTAGGGTAATTAATAATTAATTTTACTGAAATTCGATTTGCCCAACGCATGACGTAATATATAGAAAAAAAAAGAAAATCCCCTGAACCACCAGCGCGTCTTAAGAAAACCCAAATAAATCTATTAATGTACCATTTTATACGGAAAATACTCAGTTAGAATAAGTCTAAAGAATTTACCCAAGATGTTAAGGGTATTTTCAACTAACACGTGATCCCTGCGGGTCGAACTGCAAGTCCTGCAATGCAGATTTCTTTCCCGAAACAGCCAAAAAGGCAACGCAAACCAACAAAATTCACACAAAACCAAAGGAAACTTAAATCGGGAAAGTTTTTTTGGGGAAATTTCAGCACAAATCCTATAAAGATGGCTTGAATACCAGAAGCTGAAATTTTCCTAGTTCTCGGTTGAAGAATGACTTGAAAGTGGAAAATCGTAAAAAGGCCGATAGCCCTTGTCCTTCTCAAAATACCAGTGGGCGCTGTGCATCGCTGCTAATTCTAGGAATTTTTGCCTCTGAATTCAAATTTTTTTGCTTTTTGGTTTGCCTACCCATGCTCCCCAAATAAAATGTTAATTTTTGCCCCAATACTACGAGGGGGAAAAGCAAAATAAAGCATAAGGTAGGATACCAAATACGTGAAAAAAAAAGTAACCAGCAATTACAATCAAATTTGGGCCTTTTTTCCAAAAAAAAACTGCAAAAAAAAAAATTTAAAAATATTAAGGTAAACAAACTAAATTATTAAAAACAAACCTAGAAATAAAAAAAAACCTGACAAAATGAAAAAAAATCCGTGCCAAAAATAGCAATTTCTTGCCATTGTTTAAACAATTTCGGTTTAAACAATATGACACCAGGTGGCGCCATGACAACATGCATTTATATCATTAGTAGGGCAATTTAAAGAGGATCGTATAAAAAAATTGAGGTGGAATAGTTTTTGGTACTCAAGCGCCGATTACTCCTAGAATATATTAAAAAATGGAATCCTGTAGTGCTTTCTATCTTCAAAAATTTAAATAAAGCAATATGTTTTCAAAATTTTTTTAGAATGTCGGCCCCACTTTTTTGGTATAATAAAACAACATGAATATTTTTTTAAGTTGTCAAGTATTTCTATTTTTAAAGTTTATCAAAAATAGAATGATTTTTTAAACAATTTAAACATGTTGATTTTTTTTTTTTATAAATCCAAAAATTGATATTTTTAAAAATAAAAATGCTTAAAATTATTTGTCTTTACACGTAGAATATGAAACAAATCACTAAAAATTGCTAAACTTAAATAGGTGCATTAAAAAAAGCCATTTTTATTTTTAAAATAAAAATTAACACCAAAAAACTTTTTTTATATTATTTTTAAAAGATTCATAAATCCGCCGTAAAATAGAACAAAATAGCTTGATAGTGTTTCCGTTGTCACCCGATATATATTATTTTGAGCTTTATTTTTAAGCCGGCACCTTTTGGGTAGCTCTCCCTAAATACCAGCCCGCAGATTCAAGGATTTTAATTTTGGGAAAACTAATCAAATTTTAACCAGTCGTTTCAATTTTACAGCATATTTTGCAACCAACCGTTAAATGCATTAATTTTTTTTTTTGGTCAAATTACTACAGTTTTAAACGATGCAATATTGGGATTTATATTTAAACCAATAAAATGTTTTATTCGTTTTAACTTTTCGGCATTTTTGCCAACGTAGTTTTTTAAAATTTTAAAAAATAAATTCCATCAATCAAATTGAAAGTTTTGTAAACGAAAATATATTTACGGAATTATTTAAACTCGGGGAGATTTTTTATGTTTAATCCAAGCTTCCTGATTTATTGTTACTTATAACGGTGTAAAAGGATAAGCTATAAATTTAGTAAATGTTATATGAACCGTAATAGATATCGCTACTGGCTTTAAATTTTGAGGAAATGAAGAAACTTAGTATTTCGTGCGAAATTTTTATTTAAAGAAATATCCTAGAAGAGC
>JAHBCN010012491.1:0-26574 GCA_019359885.1 Listronotus oregonensis
CTGGTCAACTGTAATGCAGTAAAATTAAGAAATAGTTTTTGCCAAATATGTAACTGCTGACACTAGTTAATTTAAAATTATAATAGTTTAAGCTGCTATGTCAGCCCAGCCCTGTAAGAATATCCTAGAATTTATTCCCTTTGCTTAATTTAAATATCTTTTTAAATTATGATCAAAATTTAGTAAAGTTATAAAGAAGACTTTTTTATTTAAAGAGATGAATGGATTTACCACTTAATTATACTAATAAGGATTATGAGGAGCAAATCTCTTAAAGACTTATAATTCTCAGTGAAAGATCAGAAAACAAAAGGGCATAGAACTCCTTTAGTTATACTTTAAGTGTTTCATTGGCCTATAGAGGGGTCGCTGTAAGGCCAAATATGACATGCACAAAATCGAGTTAGCACTAAATGACCAATGTCGACGCTGCATAAAATTTAAAAAAAAAATACCATAGAGAAAACAATAAAATGTAGATAAAAAGGACTTGATATAGGGACCTTAAATTTTTAAACCTATGATTGAACAAAAATATTGACTTATACGAGTAGATACGCCTTTTTACATCATAGGTTTCTAGTAATACTAAAGGTGCGTACAGACTTGACGAGCCTAGACCGCGCCGAGCGGCGAGACGAGCGCGCGACGCGCCAAAACTTGAAGTGTGGACGTGTGTCGCGGTTGGCGCACAAGCCGCTCGCGCGCCGTTCGTTGCGATCCATCTCCAGTCGGTTTTTCGACGAAACATCAAAGGTTACTCGAGGCGCAGTGTGGACTGAGTTTTGGTGCAGCGCGCCACGGAGCAACGAGCCTATAATGCTTGCTGTATTTTTTACTTATAATTAACATTAGTTTATTTGTATTCCCTGTTTTAAAGTTAATTTGGTTTTGGTTAACGCTAAATGCTTTACCTGTCTTGAGCTGAAACTGGCTTCCTCAAAAATGTTTCTTTTTTAGAAATGTTATTTCCTGTTTTCATTAAAATTTGGGGTCATCCGGGTGAAGTTCTTATACTGCCCACTAACGTGCTGAAAGCTTAAATCTCGCAGCAGTGCCTGACCCGATCTTTTTTTATAAAGTTCAGTACTCCACCATCTTCGTGTTTTGTTTTTTTTTAAGGACGCTGCAGTTATCAGTGCGCCACTACGTAAAATTGCACAGACTGCGGTTTTTTGGACTGCCGTAATATCAGACATGTTCTCTTGCCGTCGGACAAATCACAAATAAATATGGCTCGGCGTGCGCTTGTCGCGATCTATGGATCGCAGTAAAGCGCGCAAGCCGCTTGCGAGTGTCTCGCGGAAAGTTCGTGGCTCGAGGCGCGTCGCGTGCTCGACTCGCGGCGCGTCTCTTTCTTGGCTCGTCAAGTCTGTACGCACCTTAATACTCATCTACGTTAGTAGTCCATCATTAGACTATCCATATTGGTAGAAAAGCCAGTTACTTAGATAAAGAAGTCTTTTCAAAAACAAAGTTTAATTTATTAATGCTCAAGAAATAACAAGTTTACTTTCCTTTGTATATTTTTATTATAATAATATATTATGATTCATAATATGAACTTTTAATATATCATAAACCTTATGAAATGAAAAACACCTCTTAAAATTGAAAATAATATTGACACCACACGAATTTTCTTAAAAAAAACTAATTATTTATTTACAGAAACCACCCTGGCATTTTGTAAGATACTTCAACTCAAGCAATAAGACCTTTAAAGTAATTGGTGGCAGAGATGACAGAATATTATCCCTGCTTTCTAAAAAGCTAAATTTTAGGTAAATAAATTATTTTTTTGCATCATATTATTAGCTTTGATGGCAACATTATTGATCTTGACACTATTCTAGAGTATATCTGGTTAAGTTACATTAAAGCATCCCGTAAAAAGATTGCTGTTTTTTTTAATTTTTTAACATAAGTAAAATAAATATACACTTTTAAAGAATACCTATATCGTGTTATTAATTATTTTAACCCATTGCCAAAAATGTATTTTCATAAGCGCGCTGTGGATATCTTATTCCAGATTATAAAGATACCTTTATATTTTAGGCATATTATTTTTTAACAAACAGAAAAAGTCAAATAAAGCCGTAGAGTAACTTTTTTTTTTCGGGATCTGTATTTTATTTATAAAAAAAATATATCAGCAACATTTTATAACCTTTATTAAATATTTCTTATTAAAATACTTTGAAATTTTATAAAAATATATTGAATCAAATTATTTATAGACAAATTTGCATTTATATATATATATATATATATATATATATATATATATATATATATATATATATATATATATATATATATATATATATATATATATATATATATATATATATATATATATATATATATATATATATATATATATATATATATATATATATATATTCCACCAAAACTCCAGATTTCATATTGCCCGATGCTTTTTAGCTGTACAGTCCACGAAGACTTATATGAAGCCATTTATATTTGCGTTTTTTTCTCTTTTTTATTCAGTTCCATTAACTATCCACTTTACATCTGCATAAAAATGAACAATATTGACGTTTTAAATTAATATAAACTATACAAAATTAAAATTAATATTCTTTTTGAATGGACCGAAGTTACCATAACTAACTTAAATTTGTCTAAACTTTTTTAATTTGATTTTACGAAGGATTGAAAATACGAAAAATCCTTTCATTTCGATCATAATCGCTAAAGAAAAATTGTATGGTGACCAAGTGCAACTAAAACTTGGTATCTTGAATCACTAATGTAAATTATTTTAAATTTGGCGATTTAAAATATAATGAAATTTCTTTTAAGTTGACCTGTTTTTGTTTTTCTTTTTAATAACGTATTTTGAGAACCACAAATTCTGTTTTCTCGAGAGTGTCTAAATACAATAGAAATAGAAAAAGAGACCCAAATGTTTTTCCATAAGTTTATTTGTTTTCTTTGAAAAAAATTAAAACAGGCTTAGCATAAGGAAGTTTTTATGTCTGTTTTAATCTGGGCTTTTCGTGGTTGTTAGAACGGCACATAAAGAAATAACATTTTTATTCTTAAAAACAAGTTTTTGCTGGAAGCCAACAATCCACTCAAGGGTTTTTTTTGTGACAGATTAGGATTTGTTAACGTAGATATATTTAGTTTAATAAAATAAATTATTTCTAGGTACAATTACTCTGATCCCCCAGAAAGAATTCAAGGATCAGCAGCATCAGATAAGGGAACGTTTAATGGTGTATTAGGACTTATCTCGCGAAGGGTAAAATTTTTATTTTTTTTTTTAATATCATATTATTCTATTTTACAATAAAACATTTTTTTAAACTAAATTTATGGAATATTTAAAAATTATCTCCCTGTACTTACCCCAAACAATAATAATGTACCCTGCGTGTGTATTTAAAATTAGATATACAGTTAAAAACTGTTCTTATCTTTTATACGATATTTAAAAGCATTTACACTGTAGTCTTATATAAAGTGTTTTCTTAATTTTTTTTACTGGTCAAAGCACAGGTTCACAAATAAACCAACAGTGACAAATAAAAATAGTTAATTTCTGTTAAATCTAATATACAAATGTAACGTTATTAAGGTTAATTTGACCTATTTATTTTTGACCACCTTAAAGCATATTTGTTTATAATATATTTGTTTTTCCATGCAATTATATAATAAACTGTACAGGGTGTCCCAAAATCGATTCTCATCATTGGGATCTTGGAAACTTGAAGATATACTAGGTCGATTAAATGGAGTGCAATTTGATGCTGATCAAAATGCCACCTTAAAAGTTTAAAAATTTCGAATACTTTCGGCTTTTGAAAAAAACCAAATATATTCGTGATTTCATTTTATTTTTTTATGACTCTATTTAAATTTTAAATTCTCATTGCTACTTTTTTTGTTCTACAAGTCAAGACAAGTGTTATTAGATTTGCACACTGACGTTTTGTTTTCGAGCTGCCATCATCAAGATTTTTTTTTGAAATAAGACCCTGGATTTTTTGTTACGTAATTTAGGAGCTTTTAGGATCCCAAAACCCAAAATCTAGTCTCTGTTTCTCTCTAACACAGGATTTCTTATGGAAATTGCAATTAATATGAATTTTTTGAATAGGTGGATACATCATTGGTTTTGGTGTAAATCTAATAACACTGTCTTGTAGAATAAAAAAAATAGCAATAAAAATGTTAAATTTATTTTCGTATATCTATTTTGAATAGAGCCATAAAAAAATAAAAATGAAATTACTAATATTCGGTTTTTTTCAAAAATCTTCGGAAGTATTTAAAATTTTTAAACTTTTAAGGTGGCATTTTGATCAGCATCAAATTGCGCAGCTTTTCCTCTGTGTAATCGACCTCGTATCTCTTCAAGTTTCGGAGATCCCAATGATAATAATCGAATTTGGGACACCCTGTAAATATTTTGAAAAAAAGTGATTCGACGACATCATATTATTTGTTTTTCTCTAAAAGTAATCCTTTAATCATATTGTACAATTAAAATTACTGATATGCTAATAGTAAGAAATATAAAACAAAAAAGAGAAAACCACGTTCGCGTTCTTACAGTGAAACCTTTTCCTATGATCTAACACATTTTATTGCTTTTTACGAGAATATATAATTACTCTATGATCCATTTATAACCGGCCACGCTTTATAGGATGACAGAAACTTGTTTATTTTTTAACTGCAGTGCAATTATAATTTCTTAAACTTTTTAATTTAAGGAAGCCGATTTATTCATAGGTGATGTAGGAATTACCTATGAAAGATCCAGTGCAGTGGAATTTTCATTTATCACCCTTGCTGATAGTGGAGCCTTTGTTACACACGCACCAAGTCGACTAAATGAAGCTTTGGCGCTGTTAAGACCTTTTCAATGGCAGGTACGTAATACTAAATACAGTAAAACTTGTGTTAACGGACAACCTTTTATATCGGCCACCTGTGTTATCGGCCATTTTCAAGCTAACAAAATTCTACTTTATAGGAAATTCCATATACAGGGTGTAATTTAATTGATGGCTAAAAATGCAGGATGTGATTTTTCAACTCATTTTAGGACTAAAAGTCCATATAAACAGATATGTGCAAGGAGCTCATTTTTGAGATACAGGGTGTTAAAATTTTAAGAAAAAAATATTTTTTTTATTGTCATTTTCATACCACTTTAAATATTTTTATGAAAATTGGTGTACGGCGTTTATGCATTAAAGAGCATTTTTTGACCTAAGAAACATTTTTTATTTCCAACAGTGGCGTCTGTACTGGACTCTGACTGGATATTTTTGAAGGAAAAAGTAGTACGCCACTGCTTTCTCTTAAAACAAAAATTATTTTTGGTGTCCCCGGTCAATTTAAAACAAATTTGGTTACTTGACTTTTTTTTGTACGACCCACCGTTTTACCATTAAAAAAAATAAATTGACTTATTTGCATCTCATTGGACCAATTACGAGAAAAACCGATCTATGTAACTTTGAACAATAATTTATTTAATAAGATAACTTTTAACTGTTGGAAATTAAAAATGTTTCATATGGTCAAAAAATGCTCTTTAATGCCTAAACGCCGTACAATTTTTCATAAAAAATTTAATGGTATGAAAATGGCAATAAAAATTTTTTTTCTTAAAATTTTAACACCCTTATCTAAATGAAGCTCCTTTCCAATCTGTTTATAAGGACTAGTCCTAAAATGAGTTGAAAAATCACATCCTGCATCCTTTTAGCCATCAAAATTACACCTCTGTATAAATACCCATAGATACTGGACACCCTTTAAAACAGCCACGGCCAGACAAATCTCAATTTTATAACCTATTTCAGGTAAATCAACCTTTTTATACTGACCGGAATTTCTTTGGGCTAATTTATATTTTATTATTTTATGATTGTATTCTGCAATTTTTAAAGGTGAAAATACCCAACAATAAATTTATGGCCAGGTTCAAATAACATTAGTGGCTATGAAGGAATTATCTTTTCATTATATTTTTAGTTGTGTCTTAAATTGATAAAAATAAAGTTGTTGTCTTTGGAATCAAAAAGTGTTTAATCATGTGCCTAAAACGAAAAGGTTTGTCACTAAAGGAAAAAAAATGATGTTATAGCGAAAAGTGAAAAGTACGCTTTGGGTTCTTAAAAACTGGCTAAAAAGTTTGCGGTTAGAAAATTTCAAATAAATAATATTATCAGGAATAAAGCTGAAGTAAAACGAATTTTTAAAGAAGGTGTTAATTTAGAATAAAAGAGGAAATTCCTGAAGTCGGGAGGCTTTGCAGCAGATCAAGTCTTCTACAATTGATTCTACAAAGCAAGAGGTAAAAATGTTTCAATATCTGGACCGTTAATTAAACAAAAAGCACTTACGGCAGCAAGGAATTTATGAGTGGAAAATTTTGTAGCCGCGAATGGTTGCACAACTGTTACCTGGTAATACTGGCCACCCTTCTATAAAGGCCAATTATTCTTAATTTTATGGTGGTCGTTATAGACAAGTTTTACTGTATATCATTGCTGAGAGCAGGACACCTATGGCTAGAATAAATGATGATGTTACTACATAGTACTACATAGTTTTTACCATTTTTTAAATTTCCTTTTTAATGATAGACAAAATATATTAGCTAAATTTATATTTTAATATTAAGCTCTTATGTTTATTAGTTCAACGAATCATAGTGATTGTCTTTATCAAATAACAGAACGTACATGAATTGGGTACAGTCTTGATGCCCTAATAAGGGTGAGGGTAATGAGGTTTTATTACCTAAATTATAATACCATAAATTGCGCAGGGGTCCAATACTGTGTACCTATGTATGGTGTCGTAATAATTAGGGCCCACCCTTTGCTTAAGCCTGTGGTGTAAGCCAGTAGTTATATTTTATTCTAAAATGTAAATTTCGTATATTGAGAAAAATATACAATAAACTACCCAGAACCAATCAGAAAACCAACTTTTGTAAAATGTTTTACGCAAAATGTATTGGTAATTTTTTAAAACGCACCCATCACAACCATTTTTGTATTTCTACGCTACGATTTTTGATATTGTTAATTAGTACAAGAACCTTCTGGTCCGTAATTTATATACTGTAGGTTTGGGTGGTTTTGGCTACAGGGCACAATTCCTGTTAAAAAACCTAGCTAGCAGATATACGTAAGCAAAATAAAAGGCAGAAAAAATAATTTGATAAAATTACAAGGATTTTGTTGAGATATCAGAAATGAATTTAGGGATAGAAGCTAACATTTTTAAGCAAGCAAAAAAAATATCCCAAACCACACTCATTAAAAATTTAAGTAGGTAACTTATGGGCTAATTTTAATTATAACAAATTAAATTTTTCGTAGCAATAAAGAATTATTTTAGTCATATTTACAATTTACCTATAAATATTTTATATTACCCAACGACTCTATAACTTGGTTGTAAGTAATATATTTAAATATTGACACGTGATATCTTAGGTGACAATATGTATTGCAATACATATATTTGTAAAAAATTACAGGTTTGGCCAGTCATAGGAGCTACTTGTCTTGTAGTCGGTCCATTTTTATATGCACTAATTGCTCTTCCCAATGTCTGGCAACCTCGATTTAGAGTCAGATCTCATGCTAGGTTGTTTTTCGATTGCACCTGGTTTACTGTGACTATATTGCTTAAACAGAGTAAGTTTATTGTAAATTTAATGTAGGTTATATTTTTTTTAAACACACAAATTTATTACATAACCATTTAAAAGGAATCCGCACAATCCTCATGAAAAATGAGGTTGTGCGGATTCTGATCAGTAGTTTTTAACGCACTGATCAGAAGTCTTCCTGTGCACAAAACCCGATAACCTCCCGAACACCTCCAAAATCACCCCCAAAGGTGAGGAGAATGCATTTGACTGAGTTTGGTCAATTGCCTTACCGACATATTTAATAAATACTACAGTCGAAGTAATAGCCACCCACATAGTCACTAGACTTAAGCTTGATATTCCCCAAATATTCAACTACTCCCCTCCCACACTCCCTCAACCTTACCACCACCTACCAAGACCTACCTTGTGATTTTTCCTGTTTACGGGTTGTAAAACCCCCTGGGCGTGAATTCTACAACAAAGCCACTTAAACGATCATAACCTAATACTCTTTGACCCTTAACAATGAAATCCCCATCGCCACCCTCTCCGTTCCGCGAAAGAAGCTAGACGAAGACGAAACCAATATAAATATTAGCCGTGCCACCCTCCATAGAGTTGTTCGTAAAATGGGATATAAATACCGCAAAATAGACAAAAGACAAGTAGTAATGGAATCGCACAGATTACACACTTGGAGATTTAATGACCTTCAAGAAATTAAAAGATATACGTTAGAAAATATATACATAATTTACCTTGATGAAACATGGTTCGGTACACACGACACAGTATCAAAAGGATGGGTTGATTCCATCTGGTTCAGAAGACGGATTTGTCCCAAACCGCTTGCTGTTTTCTGCAAAGAATATTAAGGATTCTAGCTTGGATTATCATGAGGATACAAGTGCAGAACTTTTTGAAAACTGGTTTCAAAATTATCTTTTAAAAAATATTCCAAACAACAGTGTTATTGTCATGGATAACGCAAGCTACCACAGCCGTCTGCTACACAAAGCACCTACTTTATCGAGTTCAAAAACTGAAATTGAGGAATATTTGTTAGAAAATGATATTTATCTTGAATTCAGTTACAAAAAAACGCATATTTTGGAAGTCCTAAATTCATATGCAATTAAAAAACAATATGTATGTGATAATTTGGTTGAACAAGCTGGGCATACTGTCTTACGACTTCCTCCGTATCACGGTATGTTTAACCCCAATTATTATTATTATACCAATGCCTGTCATGTAACTTTTCCCTGCTTACGAAACCGTAAGCAATAAAACATTTTGCCACCCAATCTAGCCATAGCCCGAAAATCTGACCAATTAAATTCGATGTGGCTATGTTGAGTGGCATAATGTTACTACATGCGGTAGATCAGGGGTCAGAATGTCGTGACATTCTGGCTACAGAATGTTGCTATTTTCAGAGTCCGAATGTTATTGCATAGGCTAGATTTAGCTAGAATGTTTTAAGTGATAAAGCATAAGTATTATATTAAACAAACAATGTTTGATGTAAAAATATTTATAAGTGTTTTTTGTGCGAGTTATACGATTCTGATATTCAGATTTTATTTTAATAAAATTATTATTCATAAGCTGGGCAACAAGAATGAAATTTGACATTATGTTTTTAAGGACCTTGAATTATATTTCTTTTCTTGCGGATATTACTAATATGAATAAAACAACAGCTTATATTTAGAATCATTCTGGCCGCCATCGGAATTTTTGTAGAATTAACAAAATAAATTATCGATGGCGATGATAATACAACATAAATAAATATTAATTTTACATTTTACATTTTAATTTACTTAAAATAACCACATTGAATTTAATTGGGTAAATTTTCGGGCTATGGCTAGATTTTGTGGCAAAATGTTTTAATGCAAACCGTAAGCAGGGAAAAGCCACATGACGGGCTTTGGTACAGCGTGGGGTGGCGGGTGGTGAAATCAATTGATGGGGTCGAAGGGTATTGGGTAGTGATAGTTTAGTTGGCCGTTGAAAGAAATTCATGATTAAAAGGTTTTACAATTAGTAAGCTGGGTAAAGTTACATGTCAGGCCATGGTATGGGGTGGATTTGGGGAGGAGGTGGCGGTGGGGGTTCTATTGTTGGGGTCCAAGGGTATTGAGTTGTGATCTGGTGGTGGCTGTCACCGAGTTCACGATCAAGGGGTCGTACAACCCGTAAATAGGAAAATTCACATGGTTGGTCTTGGTCAATGGTGGGGAAGTTTGGGGTGTGGGAAAGGAAAGTAGTTGAATGTTTGGGAAATGTCAGGCTTAGATAAGTCTAGTGACTGTGTAAGTGGCTATAAGTTAGACTGCAGATGTCGGTAAGGTAATTACCCAATACTCAGTCAAAAACATTCAGAGGGTTGATCAGAGCGTTAAGAACTATCAATTTTAAAAGTTTTTAAAAAATGTGGCCAAAATCCATTTTCCATAAGGATTATGCGGGCCTCTTTTTTAGACATATTTAAATATTACAGAATATCTGGCGTATGAACTAACTTTTGTATACCCAAGTTAATTTTACACATTATTAAATAAAAACTATCATTTATTTATAAAGTATAATTTGAATTTAGAAAAAAATAAAATTATAACAAATAAAATTGGATCCTACTAACACATTTAAGTAGAAGACCATTGCATTGCCTTCCATAAGAAAAAATGGGATCACTTTATTTTGTATGTTTCTTTTTTATAATTATTTACCATAAAAGTATTAAATAAATCAATTTTACGCCTTTATTAAGGGCGTAAAATGACATTTTGCCTAAAAATAACTAAAAAGGCTGCTACCAAAAATAGGACGACAAAGTACAAAATAAATCTGTTTAATAATTCGAGTCCTCAGAAAAATATTATTTACTATGAAATAATAGCAATTTAAGGCTTCGAGTTGATTGTTGCAGTAACCACTTTAATTCTCGTGTGTAAAATTTGCAACATATGAATTTGATATAAAATTTTCTCTTACTATAAACTGAGTGATATTAAATATTTATATTAAATGTATAATAGCACTTGATGTTATTTGCTTTATTTGTAATGTTGCGCATAGCTTTTAAAAAAAGTAATTTTTAAATTTCCTTTATAAAGGTACTATCTGAAAATCTGATGAGTAATTAAGCAAAAAAATACTTTTGTGGCTCGAGGAGACTTTTGATTAATTTTTGTGGAATGTGCGTCATACATCTAGTATGTAGGGGAGACCGGGGACAGTTGTAACATGGTACAATTGTAACATTAGCCATATCTATTGTTGGGATGGTTCAAATTTGGCGCCGGTTTGAGGTTTACTGGGTCGACACAAGAGGCGTGTGATTCTGTAAATTCAGCCCGCTAGTTGTGATACAATTGTCTCCACGTGAACTTTAGACCGGAATGTAATATCTGATTATCATAATTATTTTGTGAAAAAGGGAAGCAAATATGCTGCAATTGCTTTGAAAATATCACTGTATATGTTGTGAGTGTTCTATTTTCCAATGCCAAAGTTATAAAGGGCAAAATTAAATACTCACTTGTAGAATTATTTTTTTCGGACAAAAATGATGTCGGGGACATTTGTAACAATCTAATGGGAGACGATTGTAACATGTTACAATTGTCCCCCATCGAAAAATGATACACACATTAAATTTGTTCAACTTTATATTTTGGTTTGCAGAAATATGCCACGTTCCAGAGTAAGAAAAACGGAGAGAGGTCCTTCGAGAGCACTATTAGAACAGGCAACTAAACTGGTTCTGGACCAAAATATTTCTGAAAGAGAAGCGGCACAGCAATTTAAAATTTGTCATGTAACATTGAACAGATACATAAAAAAAATTAAAAGTGGCATTAAGAATCCTAACATTGGTTACAATTCGCATAACAAAGTATTACCAGCGGAAGAGGAATTAATTTTGTGCGAATATATACGAAATTCGGCGGACCTTTATTATGGGCTTACACCAACTGACGTTCGTTCTTTGTCCTATGAATTTTGCGTGAAGAAAAAGATAAAAATTCCTGAACAGTGGCACGTTACAAAAATGGCATCAAGGGATTGGTTTTCTAATTTTATGAAGAGGAACTCCACGTTATCAATAAGAGTACCAGAAGCGACAAGTCACGCAAGGGCTGTAAATTTTAACAGGGTAAATGTTAGTAATTTTTTTGATAATTTGGCCAGAGCGATGGAGAGGGACAGATTTGAACCTGCGAACATATACAATCTAGATGAGACAGGGGTTACAACTGTGCAAAAGCCGAGCAAAATTGTGTCTACGAAGGGGACAAAACAAGTAGGAGCCGTTACCTCTGCGGAAAGAGGAACGTTAGTAACCCTTTGCCTAGCTGTAAACGCAATAGGAAATACGGTTCCACCTATGTTTCTGTTCCCAAGGAAGCGGTTCAAACCACACTTCATGACTAAGGCTCCAGTTGGCTCAATCGGAGAAGCTAATGGTTCCGGTTGGATGGACACTGATTCCTTTTTCACCTTCATTAAACATTTTGCAAAGCATACTAAGCCATCCCCTGAAAACAAGATACTTCTTGTACTGGACAACCATAGATCGCACCTAGGCCTTCAAACAATTGATTTCTGTCGACAAACTGGCATTGTTCTTCTGTCTTTCCCTCCCCACACATCCCACAAGTTACAGCCCTTAGACCGCAGTGTCTTCGGACCACTAAAATCTTATCTGAATAACTGTATGGATGCTTGGATGAAAACTAATCCCGGTCAAACTATGGTCATTTATGACTTACCTGGACTTGTTGCTGAAGCACTACCCAAAGCTACGTCTCCAGCCAATATACTAAGTGGTTTTAAAGTGACTGGGATATTTCCTTTTAATAGGGATATTTTTGAAGAGCACGAGTTTGCACCGTCTTTACCCACTGACAAGCCATATGATCCTACGCTTATTGAATCTACCTCAAGAGAATCTGTCCCATCACTGCCATCTACCTCCAAAGAACCACTTCAATCTATAATCGAAGAAGCTGGCGAGAACGAAACAGCTTCCGAGATGGTTGCAACAACATCAGGAGAAGCGGACAAGTTAAATACATCTAAGGAGCTATTGGAAAGTATTCGTCCCTATCCAAAAGCGCCTACGATTAGTAAGAATACGACGAATAGAAGAAAGAGAAAAACAGCTATATTAACAGAAACGCCAGAGAAGATCGCACTTGAAGAAGAGGCAGCTAAAGTGAGGAAAAAGAATGCGATTAAGGTGAAAAAAACGATTTCGAAGAAAAAAAAGGACATTGAGTTACGCTCGTCGGATGATGATGATGATGCTCTGTGCCTATATTGCCTCCGGCCATACTCCAGTGACAAGCATGGTAGTGAGAAATGGGTGAAATGCCAACTCTGCAATGGTTGGGCTCATTCTCATTGCAGGGATGATGATGAAGATTTATTTTTTTACTGCATTAATTGCAGAGAAGATTAACTATTTGTGTTTCATATTTTTAAAAATTATAGTTTTCATTTAATATCATGTTCTTAGTTGTTTCAAAGAAATAAATAGTATTTTGTATTAACTTTTTTTTTAGTTTTTGTGATATATATCAAGTTGTTACAATTGTCCCAAAGTGTGTTACAATTGTCTCCAGTGAGGGTACAATTGTAACAATTGACATCACTATATAAATGACGTTTTATTTGGTATATTGATTAGCCATATTATGCTTATATCGCCCCTAAAATACAGCGAAAACTAAACTTAACAGTTATTCAAAATTGCATAATATTGTGGTTACAAAGTACGATGAAATATGCGATAATATAAAAATTGTTACAATTGTCCCCGGTCTCCCCTAGTAACTTTTTTTGACAGCTAGCACCTCAAAGCATTATATATGTTTCGCGTTTATGTAAATACAACTAAATGCTTTCGTATTTTTTAGGTACGGCAGTCAGATTGTTCAGGGAAAGAAATTGACGTAAAATTTTAAACGAGTTTTATAAATTTATACACTGTAGTAGAAAAATATATATAAAATAACTCTGAATATTTACTGTAAATGTAAAAACACTCGTTTTAAAATTCTAAATATAAAACGTTATAAAGGAAAATATACCCACAATCAGCTCTTCCAAATTTTTTTTTATAATAATTTATTATAATAATTTTAGCTGGTCGAGAACCAAGTTCTACACATAAAGCAAGATTTTTTATAATTCTTCTTTCTATTTCTGCTACATACGTTATTACTGACATGTACTCAGCAAATCTGACGTCATTGCTCGCACGGCCTGGAAGAGGTAAGAAATTTTAAAACTTTATTTGTAAATATTGTTAAATTCTTACTAATATCTTTTTAGATTATTATTCTTACCGTATTAAAGTTTTAAATAATAAATGGTATTTCACGAGGATGTTTAATATAATGTGTTATTGTCCACTATTCATTCGTATAATGTGTATATGGTTTAGAGATATTATAACTTCTGTTTTAAATATTTTGTCTTATAATCATTTTTTTTTTAATTTACAGATTTATTTAAACTAATCTTTATAGTTAAGTATTTATTCTAGACTAATAATTTTTTAACATAAATTTTTAAAATCGTGTTTACTAAAATATAACTAGTTTAGAGCCAACATGGGACAGTAATGCAAAACACAGTTTTTGCTAATTTCTAGTCTTTAAATACAAAAATGATAGTAAATAACTTTCTAACACATAACTTTTTTGACGTTGCCAAAAATATGTTTTTCCTAAATTAGGGTAATTGTGCATAATTTGGCAACACCGCGTGAGGGTGTCCAGTGATAATAATTTAACCACAAAGTCTTAATCCCTTAACGCTTAAAATAACGTAAATGTGTATTAAATAAAAATAACTCGTACATTTTAAAACTCATAATCTATACGTGGTGGAAAATTTTGGTTGTTGAATGCGCAATCAAGATGCTTAAAACTCCCCCGTACAGCCATTATAGAATAAGTCGGAATTTTTTTTGTATTTATTGACTAGTGTAACTAAGCTTTAACCCAATACTATTTTTGACAGTGGTATGTATGTTTATTAAATTGGTTTTACTAAAATATTATCTATGAACAACTAAACCTTTATATAAAAACCATCCTGTGATGTTAGCTTTAAAACCATGTGGAAACATATTGCTACTCGCTTGTAGGTCTCCAAATTTTCCAAATTTTATATAATGGATGTATATAGTTAAAATATAATTGGTATAGTTAAAAAACAAATTTAAGAATGAATTTTGGTTTAGATATGATATATTAAATGTAAATAAGTTGGCAATTAATATGGTATTTTTATAATTTTTAGAAAAGGCCATTAATAATTTATATCAGTTGAAAAATGTTATGGCAGCTAAAGATTACCAGTTATATGTTGAAAAACATAGTCCTTCTTTTGGGTTGCTGGAGGTAAGAAATAATGGGTAGTATTATGAAAAGTAATAAAATTTTTCCGATAAATGTTGGATGAACTAGACATTTATTGAAGCTAAATAAAGTTATTGATGGTTTGGCTATTTTTCCGAAAACGCCCCCTCCCCGATTGATCGGAAACTTTGCACAGAACTTGTTTATAGCTTATGAAACATTGTTCAGGTTTTTTTTTTGGCGGCAATAGTAAAATTTAAAAAATAATTAAAAAAAAACATTTTTTTTGTTTTCATTAATTTCTTTTTCTTTTCATTATTTTTTTTTTTTTTTTAAACATGATACATAATCTCCAAACATGGTGTAAGAAGGGCTCCCTTTTATCAGAAAATTGTGAGATTTAGAAAAATTGTAGATAAAAGACATTTTTAAAATTGTCGGAAGGGTCTGTTGTCGTTTAGCGTCCATCAATTTGATATAAATAAAAATTTCAGATAAAAAAAAACACAATTTGTTTACTAGACTTCAAAAAGAAAAAAATCCGAGAAAATGCAAGTTTTGCACAGAAAAATAAAATCAAAATGCAAAAAAAAACACAATGTTTTTAGTTTAGGTAAAAGGTCAGGTTTTGCAACGTTGTCGGATCAAAAGAAAAGATGTAAATTTAGCTTTAAAGCATTACAAATAAATAATAATACACAAATTACAAAAAATATTACATTTTTAAATAGAGTAATTATCTGGAAGTAAAGTCCACCCCATTTTTGGCTATAAAAAATCGAAAAATTAGGATATCAGACTTTTTTTAAAATTTCGTTTATCAGAGCATTTATGATAAAGACTATTTACAATTTAACAAGGAAAACCTAACCAGAGCTAACCAGGAAGTAACCAGAACTAGGTAATAGTTTGGAAGTTGTTGTTTGTTAGTTGGTTGTTTTTTTTAACATTATTTCTGTTAAACAACCTACAATAATAACAAATTATTGCAAAACATTCGGCAACATTGCTTAGTCAATCGTATTAATTAAAATTTAATTTAATTAATTTTTTCTATTCATTTTCTAATCTGAAAAAAAATAAAAAAAACATACAAATTGGATAAAAAATTAATTTTTCCAGTTTTTACCATTGCCGCCAAAAACAACCTCTGAACATTATTTCTTATACTGTAAGAAAGTTCTGTACAAAGTTATAGACAAATCGAAGGGGGGCGGCATTTTTGGAAGTTTAGCCGATAGTTTGTTTAGGATGCTTAAAATGTCTTAGTTTGTTAAGAATATTTATACTTGTCATTAATAATATCCTGAAGTTAAGTCGCAAAACTAATTTATATTTGACTGTCCTGTATTTTAAATTTCCGGATAAATTAAGGTTTTTCTGACCAAAATTGTTAATTTCTATTTTTAAACTATGGTTTAAAAATATGACAGGGTTTCCACCCAAGTCCTGCATTTCAAATTTCCGGATAAATTGAGGTTTTTCCTGACCAAAAATGTCACTTTCTATTTTTAAACTATGGTTTAAAAATATGATAGGGTTTCCACCAAGTCCTCTATTTCAAATTTTCGGACAAATCAAGGTTTTTCCTGACCAAAAATGTTATTTTCCATAACACACAAAAGTGCGCATCTTGTAGCTCTCTTGAATTATCGTTTGAGGTTGTTAAAATAGAATATTAAAATTTTTAACAGGCAGCGTCGGATTCCAGTACTATTAACGATTTTTCATGACATTTTGTTACATTTTAGAACATTCCCTGACATTTCCATTACATATAAATAACAGTAAATAATTATTAAAAATGTCTTAAAACTACTTTTTAATAATATCTCAAAAATGGTTTCACAAATACACGATATGTTTTTTTTAGAATGGGACTGGTATTTATGGTCAAATATGGAAACTAATGGAAAAAAGACAAAACAAGTACGTCGTGGAATCAGTTGAAGAAGGTGTGAAATTAGTTAGAGATAAGAGAAACGTTGCAGTAATGGCTGGAAGGGAAACATTGTTTTTTGATATTCAGCGATTTGGTAAGGGATCAGCCTTTTAATGCTTTCCCAAATGGTTTAAGTTGCATTTAGCATAAAGTAAAATACGTATTTATTATACCTCAACATAGTGCTGGCTGCATGGCAAAGCGGTAGAGCATAAAAAATAAAAATACGTGTTTGAGCAAAAGGTAAATTATTGCTTTTTTAAAACCTTTTTTTAAGCATTAAAAAAATTGTAAAAATGATGCTCACAATATCGTGTGTCCTAAATGACAAACTCTAAATTGGCAGCTCTCTTATAAGAGATAGTTTTGATTACTCAAACGAATGTGGGAATTCTTTGAGAAAGATTAAAAGAACATATTTTTCTTGAATTTTAAAAAGATGTTTTTTGAGCAACTTGATATTACTTATAACTTGGGTATTTCCAAATGCTAAGCTTGACCTACGATATACCACTATAACCATCACCACATTTTCTTTAGATGGTGAAATAAGGTGTTACAGAGTTTATTGTAAATTTAAACCATAAATTAAAATGCGTTTTCGAACATATTTTATGATGGTTCGATTAAAATATTGTTTTTGTGGTTTAACATATTTAATAAAAGTATTGTATATTTTTTTAAACTGTAATCTTTACTACTCTAAGTTAGCTTAATTCTTAGTTAGCTAATAGTTAGTTATCAATTTTTAGGTGCGAAAAACTTTCACCTCAGCGAAAAATTAAACACCGCATACTCCGCAATAGCTTTACAATTAGGGTGTCCATATATCGAGGAAATAAATAAAATGTAAGCAGGTTTTTACTATATACTACGCCGGCCATACACTCTACGCTCTATCGGAGAGGTCGACCTGTGTAGGTGTGCCGTTTGTCGTAGCGTGTACGGGAGAATTTGCTAAGGCATTAAAATACAAATGATATATAGACATATTAAAACAGTAAAAAGAATAAATAAACTTAATTAAACCAATTAAATTTGTGTACACAGGAGCAATTAAAATGAAACATTTAAACAAGTACATGAAAACAATTCAATCAATGATCAAAGTTAAAAGAGTAGAAATATTTCCTCTGCCAGAACTGCATCACAGCTTTTCGAAATTTATCCTTGTTTTCCATTTCACTCAAGTTAGGTGGCAAAGATTTATAAGCATTGACTGCACGATAATAAGTTTCTTTAAAAAAAATGTTGAGATATGAGAGGAAATAATAAGACCTCCACTGCCTCTAGTGACAATTGTGATGGAGTTGGAATAAAAATCAGGATTTACACTAAATAAATGGGGATTTTTTCGACAATCACTATTAAGGCCAGGAAATAACTGGAAACAGTTAAAAAAAACCTAGACTATTAAAATGCTGTTTACAAGAGGATCAAGGATGCATTTTATGTATTTATCTAATAATACGCTTTTGGGTATTAAACATTAAAACAATCAAAACTTGCTTAACTCAAACAAATTGATTGCATGCGTGGAAGATCCCCAAAACAGAATCCCATAACCTAAAAGGTTCTGAACACAAGCAAAATAGAAACTACGAATAATGTCTACGAAAAGTGAATCTCTCAATCTTCGTACCAATGCACATATACTGTTCAGTTTAGATTGCTGGGGGTGAATATAATCTTTTTTACTTAAGTTTGAGTCAATTATAACTCCCAGACATTTTATGTTGTTGACTACTGGGATGGAATTATCACTCATCTTATTAAAAAAAAAAGAATGACTTCGTGTTAAATTTTTGTTCAAATGTAATAAGTCCAGTCTTATCTGCGTTTAATCTTAGATAACTGTGTTGGCACCAATTCCACATTTACTCTGCTGCACTTGAACACGTACCGGATAAGGTCCCCACGCACCCGCTTGCCAATACAACCGATGTATCGTCAGCATACTGACACACATGATCCAAGATAAACTTCTCAGAGAGACCGTTCGCATAAAGCAGAAACAAAATTGGGCCCAGTATTGTGCCTTGAGGAACATTCCGCTTTACCTCTGTAGTCCCTAAAAACCACTGCTTTCAATTGAAACACATACTGATTGTTTTTTGCGAGATATGATTCTAGTAATAAAGCACTTGCACCCCTCAGACAATAACCTTCTAGTGTTTATCCATCATTAGCTGATGATCAATGCTGTCCAATGCTCTTGACAGATCAAAATTGAGTCCTGGGACCTTGTCATTATTATCCACTTTTTTCATTAAGTAAAAATGGTCTTAAAAATTGCTAGTTGTGTGAAGTTTTTTGGTACAAATCCATAATGGGTATCTTTCTTGATGTTATAAAGGTGCAAAAAGTCCGTGATTCTAGTGTGTGTGGCTTTCTCAAATACCTTAGAAACTGATAGCAACACTGACACTTGCCTGTAGTTTTTTTCCAACTACCGCTCACCTTTTTGATTATTTATTTTATCCTTCTGTTTCGACGACAACAACGTTGTCTTAGCTCCAAAACACACAGATATAGTATTTCACGATACCTTTTTAACAACCAGGTAGTACCACCACGGACTTGTTATATTACCAAAATATTTATATATTATTTTGTTTTTTAGACTTACTGCTATTTTTGAAGCTGGTATAATAACAAAAATGACTGAAAACGAATATGTAAAACTAGGAAAACAAAAGGAAATAATCGATATTGGACAAGAAGGTAACAGTCCAACTGCAAAGACGGAAACTAAAAGGGCTGCAAAAGTCAGTGAAGATAATGAAAAATTAAAGCCAATAAGTTTAAAAATGCTCCAAGGAACTTTTTATTTACTTTTTATTGGAAACATATTTTCTGGTAATTATACAGTCAATCTAAATTTTATCTTGAAATAAGTGTAAGAATAAGACATTTTAGTAAAATTAACGGAAATAATATTAACTTAATTATAAAACGAAAAATTATGATATTTATTTTGCACTATTTTTTATAGTTATTAAGGTATCAAGGGTATTATAAGGATAATAACGCTTGAGGTCGATGGTGTGTTTCCCGAGGGCTTTTGGCCCGAGGGATATACGTTGACCGAAAGCGTTATTATCCTTAATACCCGTGCCTTCAACGTTTAATGTCCGACTAAATATTCTTTATATGAGAAAAATTTGAATGGATTTTGAATGTATTAGTTTAAACCAAATCAAGTACCAGCATTTACCTGAAAAAATTGTCGAAACGTAATTGTGGTAACCATGGTTGTAAGTTATTTGTCAATAAGACAGCACAAAAAATAATTTTGTGATTGAAGCATAAAAATGTCCAAAGTAGTGGAAAATACCCATCTCCCCCAAGATAGTTTAGTGAAAGCTGCTAAAGCTAAGCATGCGCTTGTGCCAGAAAAAACTAGGCGGATTTGCGAAAAAGAATATTTCCATTTTTAGGCCTGGCTGACGGAACACTGCGTGGACCGTGTGGACGAAACCGTTTTGATGGCTTATTTTCAAGATTTGTCAGAGTCATATTCTCCAAATTCCCTTTGGACAAAATTTTCAATGTTACGTAAAGAATTAATAGTTCATAAGAAGATAAGAAGTAATGAAAAGTTGATTTCTCTGCAACAGTTCCTAAAGCAACTTGGGAGAAATTATCAGCCTAAAAAGTCGAAGGTTCTTACTCGCGAACAAGTTATAACTTTTTTGAAAGAAGCGCCGACTAAAAAATATTTGGCAGATAAAGTTGCATTAGTGATAGGTGTATTCGGAGCTTGTAGAAGAGACGAGCTTGTAAAAATGAAGTTTTCCGATGTGCGTGATATGGGTCAGCATATATTTATTGACATTCCACAAAGTAAAAATGGGCAAGCAAGGAGCTTTTTTGTTATTGATGACAGTGAAATGTGCGCAACAAAGTTAATTCGGGACTATGTGTCTTTGCGACCTAAAAGTGCACCTAGGTTTTTGATAGGTTTTTTTTGTGCTATCGTGATGAACGATGTACTGTGCAGCCTATAGGTAAAAATACATTTGGAAATATACCCTTTAAGATTGCTACATATTTGGGTTTACCTGATGCTAAGGCGTACACAGGTCATTGTTTAAGACGTACAGCGGCAACAATTCATTCTGATGCGGTAGGTAGTTCCGAGAGCTTAAGTAGGTTAGGAGGCTGGAAGAGTTCTTCGGTAGCACGAGGGTACGTGGATGATAGTGAAAGCTCCAAATTGGCTAATGCTTCCCTTGTAATTGGGAAAAGTATTACTTCCAGTAACACAGCAACTGCGGTGGGGTATGGAAATGTGGAATTTTCCGGTCATTTTGAAAATTGTAGGTTTTACTTTAAAAAATAATTTTTATTATGATAAGTATATTGTGTAAGTATGTTTGTATTTTTGTAATAAATGCTTAAATGAAGATAATTTATTGTTTATTTATTGGTAAATTTGTAGGCCCTAGGGTGTTATTTTTTTTAATAACGCCCTATGGTAATATTTCGTATTTTACTGACTTTGACACAATATTATTATTTGTCAAATAATATACCAGTCGGACATTAAAAATATATTTAGTATTAGGGACAAATAAAATCAGGCAACACAATAGCTTGTTTAAAAATTAAAAATGTCGCTTAATCTATTTAATATCCCTATTCAAGGCATCAATTAGGATTTTCCAATTTTTTTATCCAGAAAGTGAGACTTGGGACTCACACCAAATATATACCAGATGCTATTGGAATTAAGGAAAACAATTTGGTAAAGAAAATTTTTATTTTGGAATCTGGGTAAAAAGTTTATTTTTGCGAACCCCCACCAAAAAAAATCTAGTTTTTTTAAAGAAAATCCTCCACCTATATTTTTTTTGTAAAATTTGTGTCGTAAAATCCTTAGTTATGCAAACATATCTACGTTTTTCAAAAAAACCATGGCCAGTTAAATTTTTTTCACAACTAGTAAGTGATTGGCCTGTAAAAACAACACGAGAGCCTGGAGTAAAACGTGTAAAATATCCACCGCTTGCTAATCCTTCTAAAGTAATATTACCACCATTACATATAAAACTGGGTTAAATAACAAATTTTGTTAAGGCAATGGACTAATCAGGAGAGGGATTTTAATACCTTAGGGAGAAATTCCCCAAATTTGATGAGGCAAAAATTAGAGAAGTATTTTTGTGGGCCGTCAGATTTCTAAGGTATTTACAGAATTTAAAGAAACTTTGACACCGGTGGAGAAAAAAGCATACAGTACCTTTAAATTAGTGCGTGAGAAATTCTTAGGGAGTAACCGGGTTGATAACTGTAGGGAGGGGATAGAAGACTTGTTAAACGCATACGAATGTATGCGTCTAACAAGTCTGCTATTACCTCCCTATAGTTATCCTATCCTCCAATAAGTCTTCTATACGTGTCTCTTAAAATTAATTTTCTTCATTTCCATTTTTTCCTGCAAACTTAGGAGATGTCTGTGATAAACACGTGAAAGGTTACAATAGGACATATTATAATATATATCTAATATAAAGTAACAACCTTTGGTATCTTACAGTTTGCGTCTTTAAATATAGTCCAGGAGGAATCGGCGCATAAGTACAGAAAACTATTTCACCTCAATTTTTAGCAAAAAAAATCTTTAATATTGGACAGAGGTATTTCTTTAAGTTATCATCTTAATATTAAAAATATAAATACATGGCGCACATAGATTTTTGATTACGGTTGGTGGGTTGGTTTAAGAGGAGTTAGTAGCGTGCCATATTTGCGGTGCAGCCTTTTGGCTTATTGTTCTTCCCTTTCTTAATATAGAAGTTCGCTACTCTTTATCAAGTCTAGTAGATTTCTACCAAGATATTTATGCGGCAGACGGATTATACTCTGTATATTACAATATATTATGTCTTTTGTATGTCAGCAGCGTTACAGTGGAATATTATGGGTGAAACCGTTTGCTCCTCCTCCCCGCAAAGCCTGCATGTTGTGGGACGGTTATGTATGCCCATTTTCTGCAAGTATTTTCTCGGATGATAGCGGCCCGTCAGAAGTCATACTACTTGTCTTAACTGAGCGCGCCCCGGAAAGGAGGACCTTAGCTGTTAGTTCCCTAGAAGGGTCACCTGAAGTTGCCTTCGCATGTCTTTGACCAGGTCGCGCATACTAACGATACAAATTTTGTTTTTGGGGCCATCTGTCCATTGATATTTTCGTTGCCTGTTTAAATAGCCTGAGGACTAGCTTTGGATCATTGAAAATTTCAGATTAAGCGGTTTTTGCTAGCTCATTTGCTTTTTTATTGCTTTCTATTCCTGTATGTCCAGGACCCCAAGGTTCTGTAATTTTTAATTATACATCTACCAATGTACACTGAATTGTTAAAATTACCATAATATTCAAATAATAGTTGGCTTTATTATAAGATCCATTAAATCTAGAATCTTAAAAGTAGGTTTTGAGACATATGTAGAGGAAAAATTCTAAAAACTGCACGTTTGTACTCGAAACGCCCTGAAACAGGGGCGGTAATATCTTATATTAAGGGGATATTTTAGAAGATTGCAACCTGATAAAGTCATAATTGTCTTGGAACCGTTTTACATATACAAGAATTTTAGTGAAATTTATGAAGAAAATTATTTCAAATATTTTGAAATTTTCATAGGATTTTTGACAATAGTACTTTACTTGTGTTTAATACTACCAATAAATTTCAGTAAAATTATTGCCAGAATTTATGTGATGCTCATGCGCACAAATGGTAATTTTATAACAGCTGTTGGATTATAGTTTAACATAACCTAGAGAGGCGGAAAGTTAATTTATAAAAAAAATGTATTCTTTCAATTATGTCAAATATAGATAAACAGGAGCTATTACCATTATAGGCGGAGAGCTGGAGCCGAAAAATCATCGTAATCAGTAATAAGTAGTTTCTCCCGTTAAACATATTCATTTAGTATTGTTAATTATGTTCCCGCGCGACAGCCTATTGGATACCGGGGGTGGCAACAAGGGGTGAAAGTGCAAATTTTTTGGGAAATAAATCGTCATCGAAAATATGCTTCAAAATTTTCCCAGGTGAAGGTCTTAACCCCCTTAGCTGAAATCCCAAGGGGCTGACAGCTAGGTGGATACAAAGGGGCAGTAATTTAGATATTTTAATAAAATTTGGCATACATTTTTACTATGTATCAAGAGGCCTTTTTTTAGTCTACTACATTTTTTTTATTTCCACCAGTGGCGTAAGGAATTTGACCTGCCTATTTTGGCAAATATTAATAGCACGTCACTGATTTCTCTTAAAATAAAAAATATTTTCAAAATCCCCAGTCATTTATAAGCAAAATTGATCACTTGATTTTTTTCAATCCGGTTTTCGCTTAAAAAAATAAAAACCTTTTCTCTGCATGATCATAACAATATCGGTAAACAATATCACCATGCAGAGAAATATATAAGATTTAATTTTTCTAGGTGAAAACCGTGCTTCGGACCACAAAAAATCAAGAGATCAAATCTGCTCATAAAGTTTTTAGTCCGACGCACGGTTTTCACCTAGAAAAATTAAATCTAGATATTTCTCTGCATGGTGATATTTTTTACCGATATTGTTATGATCATGCAGAGAAATGGTTTGTATTTTTTTAAGCGAAAACTGTGCATCGGATTGAAAAAAATCAAGTGATCAATTTTGCTTATAAAAATGATTGGGGATATTAAAAATATTTTTTATTTTAAGAGAAAAAAAATGTACTAGACTAAAAAATGCCTCTTAATACAAAAATTTGGCATACACTGTATGCCAAATTTTATTAAAATATCTAAAGTGGTATTACTGATAATAATAAATGATTGATTTTTGTAATAATTTGACCCCGTTTTACTGCCCTCGGTATCCACCTAACTGTCAGCCCTTTTGGATTTAGGGGTTTAACTTTAAGTGGTCAAAATGGCTATTATCGATGACGATTTTTTGCCTAAATTTTTACCCTCTTTACCCCTATCCCCCCTTTTGTATCCACCTAGCTGTCAGCCCCTTGAGATTTCAGCTAAGGGTGTTAAGACCTTCACCAGGGAAAATTTCAAAGCATATTTTCGATGAAGATTTTTTCCCCAAAAATTTTGCACTTTCACCCCTTGTTGCTACCCCCTGTATCCAATAGGTTGTCAGCCTGCGCGGGAACATAATTAGCAATACTAAATGAGCATGTTTTACGGGAGAATCTCCATATTACAGATGACGATGATTTTTTGGCTGTTAGACCATTAGGTTACTCAACAGTTAGCTGGGGCCCGATTCTGTAAGCAAATTTTTTGACATTCCTTTTCTCTATCGCTTTTGAAACAGTGACAAACTTATGAATTACCTTTAAGGGCAACAAGGACATGTGATCCTTATTTTGACTTTCTCTTTCCTTATATTTTTACAGAATCCCAGCTCTGGTTCCTTTTTAAATTATAAAATAATTCGCAATGACATTACGAACCCCAAAAAAGTTCTGCGTCGATTATTGCGCCGTTTCTCGAAAATATAGAACAAGTTTATTATTTTTTATTTCGAAAATTCCAGTAAGAATTATTATTGACGGTGTAATACTCAAAAAAATATTGTGTAAATTTTCGGCCTAATTATGGCAATAATTTTCTGAATTATTCTCATATGTGTAAAACGGTTCTTAGGATTTTAAATACAGTGAGGATTTAATTCCTTTTAGTATATACCAAAACACGTATGTTAAATAAGGACCAGATTCCTATCCAAAAATCTTGACCCCTTAAAGTACTAAGAGATCTAAAATTGGACCGAGTTCTTTTGTGCCCTGGCAAGTTTTTTTACTGATCTGTCTAAAGTAATGAAAACTACTGTTCGTATTAATAAAAAAATAACATGTATTAGAGCAGATTAGTAAAAAAACTTGCCAAGTAAAAAAATCTTGGTTTAATTTTAATCTCAATTCTTTAAAAAGCCGAGATTTTAATATAGGAACTTGGCCATTATTTAACATAAATTTTTTGGTATGATCAATATTAATTTGAACTAATTGATAATTAATATTATTTTATCGATAAAATTAAAATACGCGATAAATTTAATTTATTACTATATCTCTAAACCAAAAAAAAAATATATTATGCAGTAATTTTACTTACTTTTTAGGTCTTATTCTAATAACTGAAATTTGCTTAAATAGATACCATTATAAGTCAAGGCAAAGAAGAAAGAAGTGCTTACCCCTTAAAAAAATATGGAAGAGAATCAGATACAAATTTAAAAGAGCAAAGCAATACATGATGCGAATGTATAGAGCTTTTATGCACGATGCATTTACTCAAACATTGGAATATATCGAATAGATTCAAATTAGTTAATTATGCTAGTTTCTTATATATTAATATAATTTTAACAATCTTTTAAACATCGGCTTAGTATACTCAAATATGTATTGGTAAATGTGTAGTAAAATATTAGTTATTAGTAAATTCTTTACGAATAAATGAAATAATTTAGATTTTATCTCTGTCTAAAGGCATACAGGAATAAAATAGTTATTAAAATGGTTAAAAGTTTTTGCTGCCACTGGAAAGTA